>JAKSZP010019089.1:0-40101 GCA_022478985.1 Massospora cicadina
TTTTAAGCTTATGTACAGCTTAAGATTTGTGGCCTAGTGATTTTACTTAATAATATTCAACTATGATGACATGGGCATGGGGGCTTTGTTGGTTTATTCGGACCTATAATATTAGCCAACTAAATAACCCAGGCACGTGGGCTTTATTGGTCTATGGCAAAATTAGTTTTTAATGTCAATTGAGTTTTTGATTGAATTAATTATTAATTAGTGGTACAAATCACCTTGGTATGTGCTGCCAATTGCTTGAGATGAGTATTGGTTCAGCTATTTACAGACGCGTTAGAAATGTTGTCTTGAATATATTTCTGAGTTTGAGACTGACTATGAGACAATTAAATTGTTTCTAGTTGAATAGATTGTAGACCCTCAAACAAACTTGTTACTTTTTCTGTCCAAGTGCCATTAGAATTGAGGTGTCATGGGTAAGATGTGGTGAACATCAAACCCTATAAATTATCCCAAGTTATTACTAATAAAAACAACAAATATTCCTACAGTTCTATAATTTAATTTATAAGCTTTCATATTAATACTTTACGTTGTGTTATGTCGAGGATTTACTTAGGATCATGAAGATCAGGGCAGCGTGCCATCGTCTAAGTAACGTCAGGATAATAAAACTTCCAGTAGAGACTTTTCTTTCTCGTTGCAATCACTATTGCAACTTATTCAATTCAAGACTGAATCTAGTTTGATAATCTCACAGAGGAGATTAGTCTGCGCCCATGTCAGGGAGCAGTTGGGCAAGCATTTAAGAGGAGCAGGTGGAAGGCCCGCGGCCTCCAATGTTTGAAAACGCCCCAGAGAATCTGGCGGAATTGACAAAAATTTTAAGAAACCGGCGGTCACTATTTCCCCGAGATACTTGCATGGCAAGCACAATGCAACCAGTACATCAACACGCCTTACTCCCAGCCACTTTCGTCAGTGGAATTCAGAGTCCATGTGTTTCTGGACATCCAAAAAACGGCCTTATGGGAAAAATTTTGTGAAGATTACACACAATTTTCCCAACCGTGGTGTATGTTGCACCTCACTCCATGTCATGCAGTTGGCTGGACCTAGGTTTTGAAAGCAAAACAGCAGTAGATGAGGCTGCAGCGTTGCGCGTAGTGGTCAGCCTCCCCAAAGGGCAACAGGTTGTCATTAACTAAATGCACCAGATGGACAAAATTAAACCAAATTTTCCTCACGTTTGACTTTTTGCCTACTATGGTAAAATGTGACATATTGGAACAACACCTGAAAGATGGTCTCGCCATATATGGCGAAATACAATCTTTTGAAATGCAACGCTTCACGCTGATGCCACACCTGTGCACCGGCAAAGCCATCGTAGTTCTGACCCCAACTGAGGAGATCGCGAAGGACCTAACCCAGATCCTGCATTCCACTTTTATCAATATCGCAAGGCATACCACCCACCCATTCCAGGTGACCATGGATAGCGCGCCCCCCATTTGCATCCACTGTGACGCGTTTGGCCATAAGGCGCATGCATGCCCCATCAAGGAGGGCGTCACATTCCAAGAGCACCCCTTGACAGCCATGGACAGTGGAGAGGCGCACTATGAACCAACTGCAAGCACCAAGGAGGCCTTCCCGTGGGGAGCACAAGGCTGCTACCTACTGGTGAAGCCTATCTCCCTGCAAGAGTGGAAGAAGGCCAAGCAGGCCCATAGGGCTGCAGCCAAGGAAGCGGCCAAAGCCACCACTGCTATCCCACACTCACAATGCCAGGAGGACATAGAAACCTTCGCGGCGGAAGCAACTTGGGAATCCATCAACCAATCAGATTGGGAAGCCCATGCTGAGCGGGCCACTCAATCCGAGGATCTGATAGGAGATTCGATCTCACCTAATTGTTATATCCAAGCTCCAGTTGAAACTGACTTGGGACCCATCCCAACTGAAAAAATTTTTTGACCCACTCAACGGTGCACCAAACTCATCTGCACCGCAAAAAATACGTCCAACGTCAGGAAAACAAAAAGTGAAGGCCAAAGCCAATGTGACTCTTTCCACAAAAATCAACAAAAACTCCAATAGCGTTGCTGCTAACACCTGTGCTGCTGTGAAGGCCTGTGGGGATCTAGAAGAGGCTGGTGGGCCCAGGTGCCCACCCCCTCACACCTAAGGTGTGAAGGGGGAAACCTTCACTTTAGGGACGTTGAATATCGCTGGACTCAAGGCCTCCTCGTCCCAGGCTAGAAAACTGAGTTTTTTACAACACAATTTACCCATGGATATCCTGGCCATCCAGGAGTCCCACTGTCCACAAGGTTCCGAGGAAGCTTGGAAAACAATGCTCCTCCCATCCCTATCCTTTTGGTTGAAGCACTGTGGGGTGCTAATTTGAAAAATAATTTTTTCAAATTTTTATCCTCAGAAACATTCCTAAATGACTGAGTGCTTGTTGTCACTTTCTCATGGGCTGATGTAGTGCACATAATTGTCAACATCTATGCCCCAAACGGTGCATGTGAGCGTCAGAAATTTTTCTTGTCATTCAAATCCCTCCCGCTACCCCCAGGCTTTTTCCTAGTTGGCGACATGAACTGTTGGCTAAACACACCAACGGACCGGTGGCCTTCCTCACCCCACGCCCCCCAGGGTCACGTAGAACTATGCGTTGTAAAGGCCACCCTCAGGTTAATGGATGCACTGCCACGACATGCCCCGCTGCTTGAAAACATGATGCGTCCCCATGTCCACAACGGCCAATTAAGGTCTATGACCCGCATAGACCTTATTTTAATGCTGGCGAATTTCCAACCCCACATTTCCCACTTCAATACAACAAAATTGGAATTCTCCGACCATCGACTGGTCTCACTAACCTACCACCTACCTGTCACAGCTGCTAAGGCCCCACATTGGTACAAAATCAGCCCCCCCGAGCTCATGTTGCCAGGATTTTCCACGTGGGTAGAAGAGGCAACTTTGGCAAAAAAGTTTGTTAACCATTTTGTGCGGACCCCATTTCCACATGGGCAACTTTCAAAGATGACACCATCCGCCACTCTTGCCATCTCTCCTCCAGATGCTCACGAGCCACATCAGCGGTTATCTCATGCGCTCTGGCAGAATTGGCACACTTGGAGTCCAACATACCAGTTACAGGATACAGCTCTGCATGTGAATGGAAGTAGGTGGAGGCAGCTGCCCACCTCAATGCACTTGAAAGATAACACAAACATCGGGTTTGTGTTCAGTACAGGGCCACACGCATCACAAAAGGCAACAAGTGCACCACACATTTCTTTAAAAAAAATTTTGCACCACGCCAGAGCGTGGCCTGCACACAGGTGTAAAGATCGGATAATTCTATTGCAGACACTTGCTGAAGTGGCAATTAAAATGCAACAGTATTACTCTGAGTTGTACCGATCTGACCCAATTCAGCTGGCTGAAATGGCGGAATTTCTCGACTGAGCCCACATCTGCACCGTTTTCCGATACCCAGAAATAATGAATTTGATTACTCTGAACGAATTATGGACAGCCATTCGCGGTGCACCAAACAAAAATGCCCAGGCCCAGATGGCATTCCATATGAGTTCTACAAAAAATATTTCAAATATATATCCCCATTGCTGCTCGCCTCACTTAGCCAAATCCTGATGGAAACACGCCTCCTACCAGGAGGACATGAGGCCTTCACTGTCACACTCTTCAAGAAAGAGGATAAGCTAGACTTAGCCAACTGGTGCCCCATTTCTCTAACAAACACAGACACTAAAATTTTAACAAAAATTATGGCTAACCATTAGGGACTGTAGCATCTGCCACCATCTCCCAGAACAATTCAGTTTCATCCCCAGAAGGTCGATTTGGGATAACGTGCACTCTGTGGCTAATGTATGTCAGTCCACAGCCTCTGGGGTACTTGTATTCTTGGACTAACAAAAGGCCTATGATAGAGTAAACTGGGAATACCTCAGGGCCTACCTCCATCAATTCCGCTTACCATCCCGTTTCATCAACTGGGTGATGCTGCTCACGGAATCTGCAACAATGGCAGTGCATGGCCCTGGCTTCCTAACGGAAGTAGTCCGCCCTCAAAGGGGCTTGCGACAAGGGGACCCCCTCAGCCCACTCTTATATGACTTCAGCCTTGACCCACTACTGCGAAATGTGAAGGCCCAACTCACAGGGGTCCACGTGCCAGGCCAAGCCCCAGTCAAGATAATGGCGTTCACAGATGATTGTGTGGTTGTGGTGTCTAACAATCAAGATGCACGCGCGCTTGAAGCTCTCATCCAGGAATATTCCCAGGTAAGCAACGCGGCACTGAACGGCTCCAAAACTGAAATCATCCTCCTTGGTCAGTTTCAGAACTGCTGGGCCCCAGCAATTAGTTCCCAACCTGGCCCATCTGCTCGCCCACGTCCTCGCCCTACTAACTCATAAACACACCGCCCCACTGGTGCTCCCCTTCGTGCCACGTCCTACCATAGAACCAGTACGCCATCTGGGCGTGTGGATGGGGGTTGGTGGATACGCGTCAGCAGTAATGGAGTGCCATATTCTGGATAACGTACCGAAACTATCGCCTCTCTCAAAGCCCACCCTACTTCCCTTACTGGCAGGGTTGTCTTAGCCAACTCTATGCTCCTCTCCAAAGTCTGGTTTGGATCCCATGCCATCCCCTTCTCCCCAATCTTCTTCAAATCCTTGTATGCCCTGCTGCAAGGATGGCTTTGGTCAGGCCGCCCTCCACCAGTACGGCTAGATGTCATGTTGGGCTCTCATCATCAAGGTGGCATGTGCCTGCTTGACTTCAAAGCCCATGCTGCCAAGATCCTGGGCACCTGGATAGCGCCCGTCACCGCCCCTACACTCCCCTTCCAACACTGGTCCCGCGCAGCCCGCTCCAACTTCTCATGAGCCTTGGGCCTCAACAAACCATTGAACCCCCACTACCTGATGAAATACCTCGCTACACACACATCGGCACAGGTCCTCACGGGACTAAAACCCACTACAAACGAATCCTACTCTCCATGTGGAGCGCTGAGTGGAGAATTTGTATTAGCGGACATACAACCCAAAGAGTCCGCCCCTATCCTCAGTTCACACAAGAGGTACAGGGGCTACCCATCCATGATGGCGTGGTCCCCACTAGGCCCCATATCCTATCCAGGGTGGACTACCTGGACATGATGGACATCCCTTACTCCATTGAAACCCAAAAAAATATCTGGAAATATGCACACCATCCTCTGTTGCAACCTCAAGTCCGTTCCCATGTGTGGCGCTGCCTGAGGCGGGTGTATCGTACAGCTGAGCGCTCTAACGCTTTACACTCATCCTATGTCGTGTGTGGCCAGTATGGAATGCTGTTTCACCGCCTGGAAGAGTGCCCTACCTCTAAAGTGATATGGCGCGAAGTTCAACATCTTCTGGGCCAGGATCAAACGCATCCCTTTATTCCATCAAGATATGTTTGCTCTATCAATGACCTCCCCCATTCCGCCCTCTCTTCATGCTTTGGTGGTTGCAATCGCCATGTGGATCATCCACACGATTGTCTTAGATGCCATCGCTTGCTCCACCCCCACCCTCCCAGAAGTGGTCCACAGATTCCGGTCTCATCTGGTGGACCACTTTCAAGCGTGGATGTTTGGTTACCTCCCACCGCGTCGCTGCAGCTGGTCTCCTCTTGGTTCCCAGTCTGGTTCATAAAATCAGACCCCTTCCTCCACACGTGCTCAATTGTGGCTAAGGCCCCTTCCCACGTTTCCTCCCCCTCCCCATAAGTGGCGTTCCCGCTGGCAACAGGAGATAGCATCGCTTCTCTGGGATGCCTCCCCTGGTACTAAGTTTTTTCTCTTCTGAGTCATATTTGGAAGTGTCTGTCCATGGTCGGCTTTCCCCACAATAAATTTAAAAATTTAAAAATTTAAATAAAACTTCCAGTAGAATTACCAAGGAGTTATATCTTAATTATAGTAACCATCTGGTCTGTTGTCTTCATACAATAGATGTTCGAAACTCCATCTTACCTTATAAGAAGAACCAGTCACTCTCAATATGCCAAAAATTCAACAATGGCAGATGTTGGTTCTTCCAGCTCTAATGGTAGTTAAGCAGTTCCATTTGGCTTTCTTCTTTAAGGAAATTCTCAGTTCTCTCAAACATTTTGGTACCCTTTATTAAGTGCTTCAAAGGATGCAGCGGAGCAGCAAGGTTAATTTTCATCTGTTATACATTATATTTTTAATTTAACAGAATATTACCTCATTAGCTTTATATTAAGGTTTACATGCGCTCCAAAAGGCAATCTGCGCGTTGTAGTTGTTCAAGACCTTCACGCCATATAGCACCTGATTATCAAGGTAGAAGCTATCAGAAAGCTCTAGGATTTTTTCATTCAGTTTGAATGGAATATTAAGAAATAGATTTTCCTGGTTGTCATCATTTCCGCTCTGATGATTTTCTTATAATGATGTTCTTCGCATTCCAATAAGACAGCCTAGTCTTTCTTAACTTGTGAATCACCAACTCCTAACTCCAGTTAAAAAAAAGTTAATTAATGTCACCAGTTTAGAATTAGTGTTTGCGCTGTCCATGATAATCTCAAGTAATGACAAGATGGGGTTTATGCTCCCTTTTTGTCAAACTTTAGAAAGTTGATGATGTCAATCCCAAAACTGCTAGCGTCCTCAGATGCTTGACTAAAGCTTCTTGGTATGAGTGGTAAGTCAGCACCACTAATTCTTGAGCCAAAGTTAATCAAGTCAAGGTGATTGAACTGATGACAGGTGTAGGGTAAAATGTTGTTTCATCACAGTTTTCTGGGACAGTTGGATCTGTGCGATGGGGAGTTTCCAGAATAGCGATTTGAGTTGATTTTTTAAAAGTGGTTATGAAAGTCAGAACAGTTGGAATAATTTTGCTATGAAAATGCCCATTGCTTTCGGATTCTAAGCCCATTGGGCTTGAATAATGCATGTCAGTGAAGATTCTTAATTTTTAGTGGAAGGGCCCTGAAAGCATTAACAGACTTTGCCTCCGATTCTTCCTAGAAAAGTCTAATTTGTCAAAAGGTATTGCTGCTCATCCTAAAAGGATTGCTTGACCTCTGATTAATTTAGTTTGCATGGCAATTCAGGCTTTCAAAGTGACATTTTCTCAGTGAGGTGTTTGATTCTCAAGGCCCTGGTCCTTAACCACAAGATTAACCAATTTTATCTCTCTGTCAGACATTTGGCCTCCCAGCTGCAAAATAAGAATGTCTAGGGTCAAAATTGGCCAAAAAGGGGAAATGTTAGTCATTTTCAAGTCTGCGATACTAATAATAAGAATCTAAATGATACTAACAATTAATTGGCCAAACACCCTGGCTGATTCTCAGTGAAATCCCAAAATCTCAGGGTAACACAACTTCAGATACTCCACAGGAAATAAAAGCAATATTGTGCAGTCAGATTACTCCAACCATGCGGCGGACTCTGGGGTTTCCATCATACTGTACTCCCCCAGCCAAAACCAGGTCCATTAAAGCACCGACATGGGGACCACCCCCTTTTATAGGTGTGACGGGGGTCCCCCAAGGTGAAATAATTTTCTCTGATGGGATTGGCTGTTGTTAATTAAATTGTTACCTCACAGGTACATATTACCAAAAGTTATCTCCACATCCATCATTCAGCCATTGTAAGGCGAGCATTTTGAATTTCAATAGGCTGAATGTGCATATTTCCTTATTTGGACTGCAACAAGACATTCTGAACCTACTATTGAATCCCTTCAACCCTTGATGCATTTTAAATACTGATTGGTCGAGTATCAAGAGGGTTTGTTTTTCTTTCTTATCCCACGCTACCTAATAAAAATCTTATTAAACCAGACTTTTTATTAATATTTTAGTTTTAATTTAAATACCCATTGTGGAATCTAGCGGCATGAAGCACCAACGAGCGAGAACTCATTTGTATTTCTACAAAGTGGTGCTCACTACAGGGGCTACCCTGTACGCCAAAAATATCCTCAAGAATGGAGGATTATAAAGTGAGTAACCCTCCAACTCTTCCCCTTTCCACTGAATTACGAATAGTTGCTTTGGAAAAGCAAATCACAAGCGCCTAATATCATCTTAGAGCTGGAGCAGCGCCCCTTAAAACTCCCTCTTAAAGACAAGTACACCCCTGGTGAAGGGAGTATTGCTTCCTTTTTGTATGTATATGAGATCTGCTATGCATGGCGCCACTGATAAGCAAAAAGCTAACACATTCTTCCATGCTTAAGCCGCTTGGCACAAGAAATGATAATTCCTTACATGGCCAATATGCATATCAGGTCAGAGGTGATGAGGCTCTCTTGGCTGAATTTGGTTCACAGCAGAGTCTTAAAAGGGACAAAAAGACCTTTATGCGCCTTAGCATGTATGAGGGAGAACTGACCTCTGCTTTTTCTGAGCAATTTTACCTCGCTGTGAAGTTTTCAACGGCTAACATGCTAACCCAGATGCTATTGCTTCCATGTTACCTGGGTTAGATTCTCAACCCTATCTAGCCAGTAATATCATTTCAGTATAACGTAACTAAAAACATCCGATACATAAAGGAGTCTCTGATGGATGTTGCTGGTTTTCAGTTCCAGTGCGACAATAAAAGAAACTGAGGTGAACCTTCAGTTCTAACCATTGAGGAGCTTTTGCCTGTAGAACAATTGGGTGTGAGCACACCTGTACCTACCCTAGTGAAACCTGATTCCTCAGCTCACCTCAAAAAAGATATCACACCCTCCTATAATTCTGAGCCTTGTAAGGTAGCTAATACCATACTCCCGCACAAGCTCACCAAAGCCACTGTGCCTTCCTCTCCAGCCAAGCTGGTAAATTCGTGCCCTAAGGCTAATTAATCTCCTGTGACATCACCCCTACTTCAGTCGCAGACTTGCCAATCGTGGAGAATACCCTTGCGGATGAATCTGAAGGGGTGACAATGATGTTGGCTACTATTTATTATGAGCTCCTGCGGAAGTGGAGGTCCTTGATCGATCAAATGCTGAAGGAGTAGACAAAACCACCATACCTGAGGAAACGTACTTCAGACAAATATTAAGATGCCCAAAGTTTATTGAAACTGCCAGAGATGGTAATGAGTTCTTGTCTGGCTTGATTTGACTTTTTCATCGGGTCGATACCATGAGATCCATCCTGGATAAATACCCTGAAACTGCCTCATAATTTAACCTCTACATTACAGCTCAATGTAGGTCTTAGCTTTGTCACCTAACTTTGGAGAAACACTCACCAAGGTTGTTGTGGTCATTCAAAAGTCCAGGTAATGAGCATCCTGGATACTGGCTCCGCAGATAACGTAATCTTTACTAAGCTCATCAAAAGATAAAGCTGGCGCCTGATTTAGAGTTCAATCAAGATTTTGGAACTGCCAGCCTAAACCACACTCGCGCCACTGGGGCATATTCTTCCCTTCCCATTCTAATTGGGAAGCTTATCTTATCAGCCCCTGAAGTGGCTTTGGACAACAACGCCTATGATATGCTCATAGGTACCCAGTTTATGATTAAGTATTAGGGAGTAATTAAAATGAAGCAAGGGTTCCTCTCGTTACTCACTATAAAGTCCCTTTAGTCTTATACAATAAAGAATCCAGCAAGAATGAATACTTTTGACTGGTTGAATATTCCTTTTCCAGAGCTCGTCCAACTCAATCTCACATGGAATACAGTCCTCTTAGGAGATTTCAACACAACCCTAAGTCGCTTCCGTGACTCTTATCCCCCTGCAGCAAAGGAACGCCCTGGATCGTTTCGCCTCCAGGATTTCCTTCGCCTGAGTGGCTTTATAGATGCGCTTCCACCCTCCGCGTCTGTCCTAGGTTTCATGACCAGAATCCAGTATGATGGAGGAGCTTTCCAGTCAGCGTCACTCATAGATATGGCACTGATTGGCTCCCTGCTAATTGGCCGCTTCTCCTCTCCCATCTCTCGCGACAACCATCTGATTGATCACAGGTCACTCACCGTTGTCCTCACCACCGCACTTAGACCGTCGCGTAGGTTCTGGCCTAGGGTTGCCCCAGCTCTTCTCAACAACCCCTTCACTAATAGAAGCTGTCTATGACCATCCGGGAGACTCTCACCTCCCCCCCACCCCACCTGCTTGACCACAAGGCTAGATGGGCGGTGACCAAGGAGGGCATCACCCGCGTTGCTTACAACTGTGCCAAAGCCCAGATGACTGCAGCTCGCGCCAGAGTCAAAAGGGCGGAAGCCAGAATCAGACATTTGGAGTGAATCTGCCAGCCTTCGCCCTCTCCCAATTGGTTGGAAGAATGGGAAGCGGCGCAGGAAGCACTCCGCTTGGAGCTCACACTGCAGGAAGAACTGGCAGAAAACTTTACAACATCTCGTTACTATGCTCAATGGGAACGCCCCACCCGCTTCTTCTTTCAGAAACAGATAGCCCGGTCAGCAGCGCAGGATATTACTGCACTAAAGATTGGCACTACAACCACTTCGGATAAGGAGGAAATCACGCAGGAACTACACCGCTTCTACTCCAGCCTTTTCCATGCCACCCAGGTGGACACATCGGACATCCAAGACTTCCTGTGGCGGGCTCCAGAGCCGCCCATTGACCCACGGGCTGATGAGGCTCTACTGGAGCCTATTTCCATCCAGGAGGTGATGGAAACCCTTCTAAAATCCCCACGGCTTAAAGCCTCAGGCCCAGACGGAATACCCTTCGAGGTGTACCTTCTGGAACCTGCAGTGATAGCCAGAACCCTCCGCGACCTATTCGCTGCACTCTTGGTGAATGGCGAGGTCCTCCCCGACTCCAGAGGCTCAATAATGACCCTCATTCACAAGAAGTCAGACCGTGAGAACCTGGTGAACTGGCGCCCCATAGCGTTAATCAACACAGACCACAAGCTCTTTACGAAGCTTCTGGTCAACTGCATCACCAAATGTGTGTCACCTCGCATCTCCCCATCCCAGCACGGTTTTATCTCGGGGAGATCGCTATGGGACAACTATAATGACCTTCACGTGACTTTGACTGCTAACTCTCGTAAGGTGAATGGCTTTGTGGCTCTCCTGGATATGGAGAAAGCATATGATCGGGTAGCATGGAAGTATATTGATGCTTCCCTGGCCCGCTTCCATCTCCACCCCGCAGCTAGGCGCTGGATATCAGCGCTCTATGACCAGCTCCACACCAGACTCCTGGCGCCAATGGGTTTTACAGTGGCAGTACCAGTTGGACAAGGTCTCCGGCAAGGGGACCCCCTGAGCCCTATCCTTTTTAACATCACCCTCACCCTCTCTTGGCCTCCTTACAGGACAAGCTAACAGGGATTCTGGTCCCAGGTAAAGCCCCCACATGCACCATGGCATTTGCAGATGACACTGCCATTGCATTTGGCTGCCCTGGGGATGTTGTCCTCGCTGCTGTGACCATTGAGAGGTACACCAAGGCGTCCAACGCCATGGTCAACACCTCCAAGACAACAGTTGTACAGGTCAGCTCCCCCACCTTCCCCCCACCATTTGGTATCGAACCTGTGCTGGTACCTTCCATCACCTGGGCGTTCTCACCAACCAACAAGGAGTTGCGCTAAAAGAAAATGAGGACTTGCTCCTTGCAGCAGTTAAATCCAGGATTACCAGTCGGAACCGGTGGCACATCACCCCCCAGGGTCGAGCTCTGATGGCCAATGTGTTCCTCTTCTCCAAAGTCTAGTTCCTAGCGCACGTCTGCCCATTCACAGATGCCTTTTATACGCGGCTCAATGTACTCCTCCGCTGTTGGATCTGGGGCTCAAACCATTCACCAATGGCCCTCTCAACCATTGCCCAACCCTGCAATGAAGGGGGCCTAGGGCTTCTGGACACGCGATCCCACGCCACCACAATCTTCCTGAAGTTCCTATGGCCGATTGTCTGCTGGGACGCGACCCCCATGCCACAATGGGCGCCCACCCTCCGCCAGTCAGTGTCAGCAGCTCTGGGTCTTCCTAGAGCATCTCTGACCTCATTAGGGGAGTGGCTCACAAACCACCCAGGCCATCGCCTGAAACCATCCTCATCCCCCTACTGGAACAGGCTCTCCTTGCCCTGAAACGAGTAGGCGCGCGGATCCACCTTGCCTTCCCATACAGAAGGGAAGGCCCTGGCCTCAACCCCCGTCGCCATGCAATTGTGCAAAATGGACAAGTTGTCACAACTCGCCTCAACCCCCAAGATCGTCCTCCCATCAGCCCAAGACTCCTTGAGCTCCTCCCTCCCTCCGTGAAATTTGACCTTAAGGAATTGTGGAAGGACGTCTATCACCCCATCCTGTCAGCAAAGGTGTCCAACACCTTATGGAGGGTGCTCCACTGTTCATACAGGACAGGGGACAAGACTGGTCCTACCTTCCAGCACCAAAGCTGCCCCCGCTGTGTGGAGCCTATTGACTCCCACCTCCATCGGTTTTTCATCTGTCCAGGTGTCGCCGTATTTTGGCCAAAGGCCCGCGCGCTCCTCCATGCTCAGCCCTGGTCTGGACACCCTGTACAAGACCTCATGTTCGAGCAGACATTGCCTGGTTGCCACTAACCCCTCCGTGTCCTCGCCTATGCCACAGCCATCTGTACCATCCATAACTCCTTCCTTCGTGCTGCCTTTGACCAGCAAGTGTGGACCCTTCCACACATAATCACCCACTTACAGGTACACTTTGAGATGGCCCTGAAGGTCTGCACTATGTCGCCAACCCTCCCCCGCTCAGTTGTCACTGCAGCACGGCTCTGGCGCGCAAACCCCCCTCCCCTTCCCTCGCCTCAGCTCTTAGGAGCCCAGGCGTAATTCAGTAAACATTGATGAATCCCCCCTCGGGTTGGGACCATCTAGTACTAAAAAAATGAATATTCCTTTTCCACTATGACTTTTCATTATTCAACCTCTGGGCACAACGCCAAAAAATTGCCTATTTCGGTGGATGCTAGGGACGTAATCCCTTTCTATGCTGCAGATGATTTCATGATTAATTATGGTGAACAACGAGTGGTGGACACAAAAACCACCCTCCAAATCCACAAAACGCTGCTTATTGTACCTTGTAAGTCTTGAGGGCGTTAGCACTTTGGAGCCTCGGGTAATACCTGAGATACTAGACCTATCCTACCAGAGGCCTATTATTATTCTTCTGGTAAACCTCACTCAAGAGCATGGTCATAAGAAAACACCAGGAGATTGGCAAAAGTTTTTTATCCCCGTGGAGGACATTAACCGCATCCACTACTTTGGCATAATGCTGCATTTGGGTTTGCCAATGGATAACTTAGTATGTAACTTGCCTAATGTCCATATTTCGGATGAAATGACCCCAGATGAGCTGGAAAAAGTTTCTACTTTATTAGACGACTATAGCGACATATTCTCCAAATCTGATAATGACTATGGCCAAATGAAGGGCTGGTGCCACTCCCTCGATGTGAGTGATGCCCATCCTTTAGGTCCAAACCTTATTGCAAGTCCAAGGTGGAGGAACAGCAAATGAGGATGGTGCTCCATCAGTTTTTAGACACGGGGTTACTAGTGCCTTCACAAAGCCCTCGGTCTTCCCCCTCTTGCTAATTAAAAAGAAAAATGGAGTTCATCAGATAGTCATGGACTACCGCAAGTTAAATAAACTTACAATAAAGGATAGCTATTCTATACCTCACATTGATGACGCCCTATCACAACTCTCCAGATTTAACTTCTTCTCTGCAATAGACTTGGATAGTGGCTATTGGAAAATGGACCTTTCTCATCAGGATCAGGAGAAATGCGCCCTTATTTGTAGTGAGAGTCTCTTCTAACCCACACAATTACCTCAAGGGTTGTTCAACGCACCTGCAACTTTACAGCGTATAATGGACCATATAATGCAAAACCTAAAATTAACTTGTGTCATCGTCTATCTTGATGACATCACAGTGTTCTCAAAACTTCAAAGAACTTGATCACTTGAAGGAGTGTTTCAACAGTTACATAAGTTTCTTATTAAGTTGAAACCCTCGAAGTGTACCTTCTTCAAAGGAAATTGTATTTCCTTGGCCACTCCATTTCCCAAGAAGAAATTCAACACATATGAGGATAAGGTCGGAGCAATCTCAAAAATGGCTCCCCCAAAAAATCTATGGGATATTTAGGTATTTCTAGGGATGATGGGGTATTACCATCAGTTCATCCCTAAGCTCGCCCAACTCAGCGAACCACTTGTCCAACTATTGACCAAGAATACCCCATTTTATTGGGGGGCTGAACAGAAGGCCTTTTTGAGACGCTGAAGCATATGCCACAACAACGTCCTACATATGGCACCCAGATTATAACAAACCGTATACTTGTTTACTGATGTCTTGAACTACGCCGTTGGAGCCATCTTAGCCCAATTGGGTGAAAATGGTGTTGATCATCTGGTATCTTATTTCAGTAAAATTCTTTCAAAAGCGGAAAGCAACTGAAACATTACAGAGAAGGAGTGCTTTGCCGTTTTGTTAGATGTAAAGCACTACAGACTTTTCCTATTTGGGACCACCTTCAATGTAGTTATGGACCACGCTTCATTGAAGTGGTTGCATAATATGAAGGATCCTACTGGCTGATTAACTCGCTGGGCTCTAAAGCTCCGGCTTTGACATGAAGATTGAACACCGTGCTGGGACCCATCACATGAATGATGAGTTGACTTGGCTTCCAGACCTTCACTCAGATAATAGTGAAGCAGAGAGTTTCATGTTCTCTTAATGACCCCAAATGAATGGGAGGAGTGGATGAGCCTGTTTATAAGATGTTATACCAGCACTCCTGTAACACTAAAGTGGAGAACGGGCAGTTGTATAAGCAGGTGGGGGCAAAGTGGCTCCCTTACCTTCAGCCCTCAGAACGCATACCTGCTTTCCTAGTAGCTCACTTCAAACTAAGGTCATGGAGGAGAAAAGAAAACTTATGAGTGGATTAAGGATCTGTTTTATTGGGATGGATTTATGAAATCTATTGTTGACGTCTTGGAAGCCTGCCCTACATGTAAGAATCAATCCAGTTTCATGACTAAATACCAATATCAGCCAACTACCCCTCAACAACCGTTCCACACCATCTGTTTAGCTATTTTAGGTCCCCTTCCTCAGACTAATAGTTTAAACAGATTTATCCTAATAGCCATTAACCCCTTCACTAAGTGGGTGGAAGCCGTGGCTCTTTCTGCCCAAACGGGCAAGGCACAACCACCTTATTACATCAAAATATTTTCATTCGTCATGTGTGTACACAAGTACTACTCTGAGACAATGGTAAAGACTTCACCTACAGAGTAGTCAAAATACTGGCAACATCTATGGGAGCCCAACAACTTTTCTCAGCTCCATATACTCCCTCCACCAATGGGACCGTGGAAAGAGCAAATGGAACCTTGGTTTCAATTCTACAAAAAATGGCCTCTTCTGATACTCTTCACCGGGATTGATACCTACCCAGTGCTTTTATGGAATACCAGATTAGCTAAACCAGATTTTAAAAATGTCTCTATTCCATGTCTTGTATGGGCGGGAACAAGGAATACCTGCCCTCTTATCTAAAGATGAATTCTCTTCTAGAGTTGGGGAACCTGAGAAAGTTATGAGAAGATTGGATCAGCGCATCATCCAACTGCAATCTGATGCTATGACCAATTTAGCAAAAATGGTGACAAAGGAAGGGCAAGCTGCCAATGAGCTCTGAACCCCCTACCTACATTCCAAGTGTCCGACATGAGATTATACTACCATAACTGCATCACTCCAAGAAGCGGTAAGCTTGGATAAATTTGGAAGGTCCTTTTACCATCACCTACAAAAGGGGCAATGAGTACTACATAAAATCAATTAGCTACTGGGATTACCTTCAATCGGGTACATGGCCAATTCCTACAGCCTATTCTTCCCCCAGCATTCCTGAGGGGGGGTGATGTCGGACAAATGCCCTCCAAGCTGCAAAATAAGAATGTTTTGGGTCAAAATCAGCCGAAAAGGGGAAATGTCGGCTAGTTGTAAGTTTGTGATACTAATACAAAGGATTTAAATGTACTTACAATTATATTGGCTAAAAGACCCTGACCAATTCTTGGTGGAACCCTGCAAATCGGGGTAACATGATTTCAAATACTCCACAGGCAATAAAAACAAGATTGAGCAGTCAGATTACTCCAATCATGTGGCGGACGCTGGGGTGTCCATTGGATGGTACTCCCCCAGCCAAAACCAGGTCCACTTAAGCACTGACGCGGGGACCACCCCCTTTTATAGAGTTGGTAGGGGTCCCCCAAGGTAAAATAATTTTCTCTGATGGGGATTGACTGAAGTTAATGAAATCAAAACCTCACGGGTATGTTTTACCAAAAGTTAACTCCACATCCGTCATTCAGCCAAAGTGAGGTGAGTATTTTGAGCTTTGATAGGCTGAATGTGCATATTTCCTTGTTTGGACTGCAACAAGCCATTCTGAACTTATTATTGAATCCCTTCAACCCTTGATACAGTTTAAATACTGATTAGTCTGATATTGAAAGGGTTTAATTTTTCTTTCTTATCTCGTTCTATATAATAAAATCCTATAAAACCAAGCTTTTTATTAGTGTAAAATGTTAATTTAAATAGCCATTGTGGAATCCAGTGGCATGAAGCACCAGCAAGCGAGAACTCAGCTTGGTTCCTACACTCTCCATACATGTGGTTAAAATATAGTATGGCGTCATTCAGACACTTTTCTAAGCCGTGATATCTGGTCTGAGAGGCATTGGTAATATGCTCAAGGTCTTGCGTCTGATTTTGGTGATTGATCACAGCTACTGAAAGGCGAACAAGCTGCCAGTATAGCTTTTCTACCAACTGCCATATAATGTGACATGTTTTGGCTTTGGGTTTCTCAATTGGCGGCCTCTGCTGCAGTGTGCCACTCCACCTCTGAAATCAGGTATTCCTTGACCTGGCTGCAATGATGGGGCATGTTTGCTACACATTGGAATGAAACTCCTTGCTGTTATAACAATTTGCTAATGAGCGGGCTATTTAGCATTCAGTTAGTCAGCAATATCATCTACTCGGTGATGGGCTTTGTTGTGTGACATTAGTTGTGTATAACAACCGTGTAACTAATCAAAAGGTGCCTTCCAAACAATATTCCTTTAACTGGTTGTCACAACATTGAGCTTTCATGAACTCAACCAGTCCGCTGATCTTAATATGTTGCATGAAAGGATGCACATGATTTGGTGGATCAAAGGATGTATATAATGAGTAATAATTTAGATTATTTGCATTTAAGTAGCGAGCTTCTTGATCACAGAAGGTATTGACATCTTCTAGAATAAATGATAGTTACATATAAGTAGTCTTGGTTTCTGTAGCTTCTGAACATCCCAAATGTGCTTAGATGATATCTTCAGTGTGGAGATGGTATCCATTACGGGCCATTCCATGACCTCATTGACATTGTCAGACAATTACAAGTCTGATGTTGTATTAAGGGTGATTTGGGTTTTGATTCAAATGACATAGGTCAAAAGACCCTAGCCAATTCTTGGTGGAGCCCTTTTAATTGGGCAATACTTTTAATAATAAATTACTTGGCCAAAAAGCTCTAGTTTTGGTGGCCGGGATATTCTGAATCATCGGCAGAACCAAGGGAGCCATTTAGAGGTCCCTCCCCATCTTACAACTATTCTGGTTAAACTACAATGCAAAGACTGGCCCTTTTTATAAGGTTGGAGGGCTTCAGCAGGTAAAATATTTTCCGCCTTCTGATTGGACTAAATATATAAAATTCCTTCCTCATGGGTTTATCTTACCGGTTGTCACTTCCCCATCTGACCTCATATTGAAGCGAGGCAAGTCTCAACCAATCCAATAGGTCGAATCCCAGTATTCCCAAATTTGGACATTACTAAAAATTCAAACTTTGAGCCTCGACGTTTATATACAAGCATCAACTCATTAAAAGGGGTTTCTTTTTATCCCCTGGCCTACACTAATAAAAACTACAAAACCCAACTTTTTAGTATTAATTTCTAAAATACTATTATGATTAGTGGTTAAAACCCAACTTTACTTTACTTTGGCAGTAGAGATTTTATTTCTCCTGCAATATTGTTGAAATCTGGGGAAATTTAGCACCAGCGAGCTTGCACACTTCCCCAATTCCAACAGACTTGTTCATTGGATATGCTGGCCATCTGATCTACCAACTTAGAGACCAGTGGTCCTAATGGGATGACACCCATAGTTGTAACATCAGCTTCCTCATCTGAAATGCTGAGATGGAATTAGTCGTGGGGGACTCCCCCTTCTCAACGAGTTAAGGGGGATACTTGTCACCAAAGCCAACAGTGAAGCGGTTTAAATCTTGACTCATAGTGGTTTATTCTTTAATTTTTCTATGGTTTCGCCATAATTGCCCATTGTAGTGAGCACCAGAATGTCGCAACCAGAGCTTCAACTGGCGAGATAGGCATGGGTATGTTTGCAATTCAATAGGTAAATTTAGAAGACTGCGTGACTCCAAATAAGCATAAAGTTTGTAACTTAAAATTTTACTGAAAAATTTCCAAAAACATTTTAGTCTTGTTAGGTACTTCCAGCTTGGAGATCAGTTGCCAAATTTATTATACCAGGATGTCCTTTGCCACGTATATCCCTCTCAATGCTAAATCAACTTAATCTATAACTCAACCTCTAGTCGGTCATCTTACTTTCCAGCCTCCAAATCTATAAATTTCTCCTTAAGGTCCACTAATAGCATGTGGATTAAGTTCTCTGAGACCTGACAGTGGTCTGTCAAAGGTCGGGCATGTCTTGTAGTGGTCTGTTTAACATTGGTTCATCTTGAGGGTATCAGTTAACTAAAAATACTTGAGACAAATTTATTGAATGATTTTATTAAATCCAGTTGATAGGAATGGAAGTGGTAAAGAAACTCTACAAATAAAAAGGGTCAATACGCCAAAAATTAAAATCATATAAAAATAAAAAGTAAAAATCTTAAATGAGTCTGAAATTGAAGTGATATTTTTTTAGTACTAGATGGTCTTGATAGTGATATTAACAGCAGATTTATTGGAATCAATCTGGGAAAAGATATAGTTAGTGGGGTCTTTCCACTTGGTGTAACTTTATGAGCAAATTATATGGATAAAAAAAGTAATTCTTGATCGCCTGCCATAGTTTTTCTCTAATGTCCTTGGATTCCCCGCTGGCTGCCCCAGTGTGGGCAGTGGCGAATTTCCTCCCGCCATTTTCCATCCAACAGGAAAACACACTTGGACTGTCTCGCCTAGTCATACCAGACCCCTGGGATGATTCATTCCTCCAAAGAATCATAACGCCCACCTTGCATGAACCTAAGTGGTGCCCCATTGCCCTCTGGTGCTCCCTAAGAGCAACATGCGTTTTGGCCTTAGGGTCAACCATGGGAAAGTTTTCCCCTACCAAAACAAAGCCATTATCAAAATGGCTCAGGCGGTGATGACACCAGCATGTTTTATAGACTTCCGCCCCTATAAGGGGTACTTTGATCTCAGCTTCCCCTGTGAAGCCAATGCAGCCACTTCAGCAACGGTTCCACTAATTTTAATATTATCCCCTTCCAACAACTCAGACCTGGCTCCCAACAGACACCACCTTGGTGGTCCAGTTCGCTGGTTTGCCCACCCACCTTCCCCCTGAGGTGCTCCACCAGGAGCTGATGGAAGGTTTGGCAGCCTATAGCTCAATCCATCTTGCAATTTGCGGTCCCAAATGGGGCCACATGCCATGCTGGGCCTCAAGCGTATACCATGATCAGTCATAAACTAATAAAATTGCCATGTCAATTCCTCCTGTGCCGTAATCCCCTCTGCCCCACAACCATCCATTCTGGGCCCACGTCAAGAGTGAACAGACTATTTGTCCATCCTGTTTCGAGTTGTATCACTTAAAACGCGAGTGCCCATACCTAGCTGCTTCCAACAACTCTGATTTTTTGTCCTTCAGCTTCCAATTCACCGCCCACCCCATGCCAGCTTCAGTATGTGGTATAATCCTACCTCCCCCTTCCCCAAATCCTGTTGCTGCAGCTGCACCTGCAGCCACCAATCAGCCTCCTCCTTGCCCCAGTGCCACAAGTTCCATTAAATCAATCACAAGATTGGACCCCAGTTCAATCCCATGCATCCTTCAATGAGCCAACCAAACCTCAGGAATATGAAAACTCTTCAATTCAATTCAATTAAAATCCTTGGGATCTATTGGCTGAAATTGATGAGTACGGGAATATAATTAAAGACTACAATCTACAAATTGAGCGGTTTGCGTTTATTGACCAAGACAGTGAACTACCCCATCATTTATACGCCTCTCCCCATCAAAGCGCCGAAATGTTCTGCGGCAACCACCAACTGGCTGTTGAAGCAACAGTTAAGCCAGATTATTGTCCACTCCGCAAAGCTTCCAAGAAACAGTGGTGATATTCGCAGGAGGAATCACTCCTCCCATTATTCCCTCCAAAGCCAATAAGGTCCAAAAAATATGTTGATCAAAGCCCACAAAGAGGCCAATGACGTTAACCAGCATGTGGCAGTGGTAGCGCAGAATCCCAAATCAAAGATTACCTGCACCAATATTGTCACATTCATAAAGCTACCTGATCACGCATGAAAGCAGAACTAGCTTTGGCCAGATTCGTCAGAAATCATATGTATAACGAATGTATTCCTACCACTCTGATCATCAGAAATACATTTCCACATCCTGCTGAAGCCCTGACGTCCCTACTCTCCACCGTAGCCCGTGCCCTGCTTTGGGATGAAGTAGAGGTTGAGGATGAGCTCCCTGATCCCCCTCCCCTTCCGCCATGATGGGATAAGCAGTTCCCTCTGTCCCCCTGGTTGGTTTTGTTTGCATTATGTGTGTCGTCCACTCATTTTAAGTGGTTTGTTCATTTTATTTGGTGAGGATTTATTTTAAGGTTTTGAGTTTTGGTATTGTCCGTCCCCTGGTCAGATTACCTTGGTTAAATAAAAATATATAGTTAGTGGGACAAAAGTAAAGGCGATTTTATAGGGTATTAGTGGAAATAGGGCTGATGGCGATATCCTAATGGTTGGTCAAACCCAAATTTAACAGGACTTAAAACTAGTCCCCTTACAGAAGCTGTTTAAAAGCTCTTAAAATCCCTGGGATGCGGAGGAGAACAAATATGAGTTCCCACAGAAGTACCCTGCCCTGAAATACATTGACAAAAATGGGTTGTGGGTTTTTAAGCAGAGAGCCCACCTCACATGTAACTTCAGAATGGTGTAAATTGTCATCACCACTGCCCAGGAGCCCAATCTTCCCCACCACAAAGTTCATGTAATGGATAGTTTAGAGGCAACACCTTTTGGACAACCAATGTCACCCTTGTCATTCTAATTCCATGTGGTAAGACACAATCTTTATCAAAACATCTAGGTGGCCACCTCATACTGGTCAAACTTATAACCCTTATATCTTTTTTTACAGCGAGAATATGCCTGCCAAATTCAGGTTAGGAACATACCTTATTTTGTAAAAAGTCACCAAACTTTTAATTTTCTCATAGCATTTTCCTCATGGGAAATTTTAACACAAACTCAAGTTTCGTTTAAACTCTTCCAAATGCAACAAATCTCCCTGAATCTCAAATTTAGTATTTTATCTACTACAGTGGCTTCACTTATGCGCTGTCACCCTCAACATCTGTCCTCAGTTGTATGGCCAGAATACAATATTAATGAGGGTTCTTACAGTCAGCATCTCACATAGACATAGCACTGATTAACTCCGATGGTTGGTCACATCTCCTCTTCAGTTTAAATAACACTCTAAGAAATCACGGGTCTTTCACAGTAGTCCTACCAACATGCTCAGAACATCACGTAAATTTCGTTCAAGGGTTGGACAAAACTCCATAACAACCCTTTTGAAGTAAAAGCTAACAACAGCCAAATTTAGACTCTCGCCTCCTCCCATCCAACTTTATGACCCCAATGCTAGATGGGTGGTGACCAAGGAGTAATTTACCGCGTTGCTTACAACTACACCAAAGTCTTGATGACCGCAACTAATGCTAGAGTCAAAAGCGCAAAAGCCAAAATCTGATACTTAGAGCAGAACTGCCACTCTTCTCCCTCTCCTATTTGATTAGATTACTGAGAAGCAGCACAGGAAGTATTCCAATTGTAACTCTCACCACATGAAGATTGTGCAGCAAACTTGCATAGTCTTGTTACTATGCTTAGTGCTAACGCCCCACAAATTCTCTCTATCAGAGCCAAAAATTATGGTCAGCAGTACAGGATATCACTACACTGAGATGGTACCATATCATGATGTAAATGAATATAATCATGCAGGAGCTAAAACACTTCTATTACAGCCTCTTCCAAGTCAATGAGATGGACAAATCAGACGTCTAAGATCTTCTGTGGTAGGCTCCAGTGCCGCCCATTGACTCAAAGGATGACGATTCTCTGATGTAGTAAGCTTTAATCCAGTAGAAATGGAAAAAAATCTTAGGCTCCCATGGCAAAAATCCCCTAGTTCCTGCATGTATACCCTTTGAGGTGTACCTTCCGGAACCTGCGGTGGTACCCAAAATCCTCTGAGACTTTTTGATGCATTTTTACAAATGGTAAGTCTTCCCAACTCCAGAGGTTAAATAACGACCCTAATAAAAAAATTTGATGTTGGGACATACCCAGGATATGTATTTTATAACTTTTTTATTTAACTGAGGTAAGCCAACCAGGGGATGGACATTATCAAACTAAAAACTTAAACTAAGATAACGTAACTAATTCATTCAAACAAAACGCCCATTTGAGCGATTGATGAATAACACCAAACAAACAACCAACCAGGCGGCCAGCAGAAACTGCTTATGCCACCATGTCGGAAGGGGAGGGGGGATCAGGGGGCTCATCTTCAGCAGCAGCTATCTCTTCCCAGAGTAGGGTGCATGTCAAGCCAGATAGCATGGGCGTTGGGCATTGGAGGAATGTGGTTCAATATTATTAAGATTGGTACTTCCAAGTAATTGCCAACCACTAAAATGGCAGTAATGTATTTGGCTACAGCTTTTTCAGCTTTAATGCAGGCGTCTGGTAGTTAAATGAACATTGCAACATTAGTTCAGGTAATGTTAGCTTTCAGATTCTGTGCTACAGTTTTCACATTCTGGATAGCGGCAATGACATTTTTGTGTTGTTGTTTTAGGTTGATCTTACTTTTGGAGTAAGATTTTTGGGGATAACAGGAGGTGGAATTCCTCCTGAGAGTGCTGCCACTGATTTAGCGGTTGCTTTGCTGAGGTGATGGCAATCTGTTGTGGCAGCTGCTTCTACTGCAAGCTGGTGGTCGCTGTGGAATGGTTTGGCATTTGGCTTTGGGTCATATAAACGAGGGGGTAATTCTGCATCCCTTTTATTACAGAACTGGTCGACTTGCAGCAATGGTTCTTTAATGATATTACCTGATTCTTCTATCTCATCCAAAAACTCCCATGAGTTCTGGAAAAATTGAATTGAGGAATTGTCATATGTTTGAGAATTGGTTGGTTTTTTGGGTGTTGCATTGAATTTAACTGAGGTCCAATCCTGCGCTTGATTTAAGGAATCATGTGTGGCACTGGGCAAGGTGGGGTCTGATTGTTTGATGCAGGTGCAGCTGCAGCAACAGGTTTTGGGGGAGGAGGAGGTAGGATCATACCCCATGCCAGAATTGGCGCGGAGTAGGCTGCGTATTGGTGGCTGTTATATGAACTATCAGTGCTGTCAGAAGCTTCTAGGTATGGGCACTTTCGTTTTGAGTGGTCTAACTCAAAACAGGACGGAAAATCATTCATCCACTTTCGATATGGGCCCAGAATGGATGGTTGGGGCAGAGGGATAAAGGTGCATGGGGGAATCGATGGGGCAATTTTGTTCATTTCAGGGCTGATTGTGGCATATGCTCGAGGCCCAGCGAGGCGTGTGGCCCCATTTGAGACCACAAATTTCAAGATGGGGTTGCAGGCGGTAGGCTGCCAAACCTTCCATCAGCTCCTGGTGGAGCACCTCAGGGGGGAGGTGTGTGGGCAAACCAGTGAACTGAACCACCAAGGTGGTGTCCGCTGGGAGCCAGGTCCATGTTATTAGAGAGGTGTATTCTGGAAGCCCAGGGGTACCGTTGCCACACTGGTGGCATCAGCTTCACAAGTTAAGCCGAGATCAAAATACCCCTTATAGGGGTGGAAGTCAATTAAACAGGTGGGTGTCATCACCGCCTGAGCCATTTCAATATTGGCTTTGTTGTTGTATGGGAAAAGTTTCCCATATTTAACCCTAAGGCTGAAATGCATGTTGCTCCAAGGGAGCACCAGGGGGCAGTGGGGTAGCACTTTTTTTAAGCGAGGTGGGAGTTGAGATCCTTGTAGAGGAACAAATTGTCCCAGGGGTTTGGTATAACTGGGTGAGCCTGTCCTAGCACATTTTCCTGTTGGATGGAAAATGGCGGGAGGAGTTTCACCGTTGCCCCACACTGGGGTAGCCAGCAAGTAATCTGATGACATCTGAGTGAAACTACAGTGGGCGATTAAGTTTTACTTTTTATTAACTATATAAATTGCTCAGAAAATTATGCCAAGGAGAATGAGAAATTTCCTGATTTCTCTAACTTAAATTTAAAAAAAGCGTTATATTTAATTGGGTAAGGTTGCCAATTTAAATAACTAGATATAATTATTTTAGACTTCCAAATTGTAAGTTTCAACTTTGCTTTGATTGATTAAGCAATTGTAGTTACTATGATAATTTTTAGATTTCCAAAAATTCCTGGGAGCAATCGTCAATAACTTAATTTGACTTACTGTTGAAAGCACAATCACCACAACTTTTAAAAATTTTGTGAAGTTACAAATTATTTAATAATTTAACAATTGATAATTTATGGCTTTATTGATGACTAATAATTACTTTGCTGAGACTAATGCCAACAAATTTTATATTATAGTATTGTGCAACAATGCCTTACACCTGAATCACATTTTTACCTACTTCTAGGTCTAAGTAAACCCTAGAGTAAGTTTGAGAAGTAAATATCTAATTTTCTGGTATTAAACACCAATGTGATAATTAGTTAGTTGTGCATTTAGGCTGCCACTTGTCATTTATGAAGCCCCAACTTTCATTCTTAGTAAAGAACCTTAGTTTAGGTAACATTTTCTATAATGTTTTTATTCTAGTTTAGTAGGCGTTAATTTTCTATGTTAATTTACATTAAATCCTCCAGAATAGCAAGCACTTTTTTGGGCTCAAATCAGATTTTGTGTCCACATTCAGAAAAGCAACCTTAAGTTAACCCTCTCTGACCCTGTGCAAGTAGGCCAATTGTTCATAGTTGGACCGCAAAAATATGGCTAAACTGGCAGCTCATAGCGCTGATCAACATTAAACACAAGCTTGAATTAATCTTATAGCCAAGCGTAACACCAAATGGTTGCTGCTCCGCTTCAACCCCTTCCAGCATGGTTTCATTACAACAAAATTGTTATGGGACAACCATAATGACTTCACATGACTTTGACAGCCAACTCTCACAGGGAAAATGGCTTTATGCATCCATAGATATGGAGAAGGCGTACAATTGGGTGGCCTGGAAGTATATTGATGCTCCCTTGTCCTGCTTCCACCTCCACCCACATTAGCTAGGCGCTGGACATTGGCATTCTATAACCAGCTCACTATTAAAGTCCTGGCGCAATTGTGATTCACAGCAGAAGTAGCGATCATATAAAGTCTCTTTCAAGGGGACCCCATGAGCCCAATTTTCTCCAACATCACCCTCTACCCCCAATTGGCCTCCTTACAGGAGAAACTAATAGGGATACTGGTCCTGGATATGGCCCTACCCACACCATGGCATTTGTGGTGACACAGCCATTGCTTGTATGCCATATGGATTTCTCCCTCATTGTTGTAACCCTTAAAATCTGCATTAAGACGTCTACCACCAAGCTCAAAACCTCCAAAACAACGTTCGTACATGTCATCTCCCACACCTTTTCAGGCCATTTGCCTAAAACTCATGCGCGTTACTTTCTGTCTGCTAGGAGTATCCATTATCCCAGCATAGGATCATACTTAAGGACAGCTAAGATTAATCCTTGCCAAAATTAACTCCAGAGTTTCCAGCCTTAACTGGAGGAACTTAACCCTCAAGGTCAGGCTCTGATGGCCAAAGTGATTTTTCTCATCAAAGTCAGGTTTCTCACAAATGCCTGTCCATTCACAGATGTTTTTTTGCAACTTAACACACTCCTCTGCTGTTATATATGTACTCAATTATCCTTCAGCAGCACTTTCTAAAATTGCACAACCCTTGAATAGAAAAATGGCTTGAGCTTTTTATCCACTCTTACGCCACTACAATCTACCTGATGCTCCAATGGCTTGAGTCTGCTGAGGTGTGACCCTTATGCCTCAATGGGTGCCTGTCCTTCACCAATCTATGTTAGTAGCTCTGTGTCTTCCTAGAGCCTCAATGATTTCTATATATGATTGTCCCACAAAACACTTAGACATGGGCTGAAACCCTCCTCTTTCCCATATTAGAGCCATGCCCTACTTTGCTTAAGAGATTAATGCATAGTACGCCATGTTTTCCTTACATAAGGGAAAGCCCCATCCTCAACCCCCATCGCCACGCATTTGTGCATAATTGGCAGTTTTTAAAAACTTGGCTCAAATCCTAGGTAAGTCCTCTCATCCACCTTTACCTTCATAAACTTCTTTTTCTGAGCTTTGATCCCAGGAGGCTCTGGAAGGGCATTTACCACCCTTTTCTGTCAGCAAAGATGTCCAACACCTTATGGTAGATGCTTCACTATTCATACAGGACAGGAAATCAAACTCAATAGCTTCCAGAGCCATAACTGACCCACTTCTTCGAGTCTAATGACTCCTACACCTATCATCTTAAACCTGTCCAAGTGTCACCACGTTCTTGACAAAAGTCCGCGTGCTCCTCCAAGATTAGGCCTTGTATGGATACTCTTTTAATACCTATTCTTCAAACTGACCATACCTGACTGCCATTGACCCCTCCAAGCCCTTGCCTATTCCACGGGCCCTCTAGACTATATTTAATTTCTTTCTTTGCGTAGCCTTTGAACTGAAGATCTAGACCCTACTGCAGATGAACACCCACTTTCAGATACAATTTGATACAAACTGAAGGTCTCTTCCATGCTGCCAACCATCCCTCGCTCAGTATCTAGTGCAGCACTGCTTTGGAGCACCAATCCCCATCCATATCTTGACGCCTCCTCCCTCCCCTTACCTCTCCTCAGGCTCTCAGGACCCAGGAGTAGTTGAATATTTATTAATCCCATCTTGTGTTGAGACCATCTCGTACTACAAAAAACTTTGGAGAGATCCATATTGGAGAGTATCAACTAGAGGACCATTTTCTTGAGGTAAAGAATCTTTTGAATTATTTTTAGGGGTAGAGTGGTGGCTCAAGTTCTTAACAAAACTGACCTAAAGTTAATAGCCAGTCTTTATTCTATACTGAAGTGAAAGGATATTAATTATCATGATAACCAAGGATGACTTAATAAACTCACACGTTGTCCCCACGTGCAGAAACTTAAGCTCACTATCTTCTTAATAAATCTCCTGATGCCCCGCTGTCCTAATGTTTTTGTGTCTAGAATCACCCTTTGATATTTCTACTATAAATGTTTTACCAGATACTCAGAGTTTGAAAAAGATTTTAATATAATGATGTGTGATTTATTTTTTCATTTCTTCAAATCATACCCCTTATTGAATTTTTTATAATCCCACACAATCCAGATGTGACCTTAAATATATAAATTTGTCAATATACTAATTTAGAGTATATTAATAATCTAACCAAAACTTGTAACTAAATTGTTGATTAGGTAAATGGTCAACAATTATTGACGGGATATATTCTATTAAAATTACTTGTATTATTGTTGTATTTCAATACAGATATTAATGCTTTTAAATTTATCTGGGTAAATCAGTGCAATGATCTTTCTTGTATAGATTTCATGGCTTTTGTAGCTTATAAAATATATATACATGAACAAATAATGATAAAATATAATTATGGGTCTAGCTGTTAAAGTTACCAAAGCTCTGTAACTCTTATACTAATAGTAGCTAGTAAATTTACTTAAGCAATCTGGCCTGTTATAAAAGGTAGAATATTCCATTACTTAAGTATGTCTTCTAGCTTGTAAAGATAAATTCATTGGGGGTGATATCGCGTTTTATGCGCTTTTTCTTGATGTCATTCTGAGAGGACGTAAACTTGGTGGCAATGATGGTCATTTAGGTTGAGATGAAAGCCAAAATGTTATTAACCAAAATTTTAATTTTATTTCAGGTAAAAATTTGTTATCAATGAATGCCATTTTATATGAGGCAAAAAGGGTAATTTGATTACCAAACCTACAAAAATTTATAAACCCTCCTAGAATTTTATAAAATAATTAGTTCAAACTACTATATTATATTTACCCTATCAGGAGATTTAGTTTTAATTCACTATTTTTCAGTTACCTTGAGTGAGATATATATCATTTTCACATAAGAATATACCTAAGTGAGGTTGAGATCACTTAAAAAAACTTGACTGGGTAGTTGACTTGATACAATATCATCTCATTTATTTCTTAAACTCAGTCATCAAACCTTTCCAGTAAATTTATTAAGTTTACAGACCTCAACACTAGAGAAGAGGTAGCAATCTAAGTTTGGGTTAAGGAACTGGAAGTAAGGAATTTTATCTTTTTTAGACATTCCCCAGTATGTTTAACGCTCTTTTTTGTGGATAAAGGAGATGTTTCTTAAGCCCTGTGTTGATTATGACAACCTAAACAATGTCACCATATTTGACTTTTCTCTTGCCCCAGGGAAGCTTAAAATGCTATATATGAAAATGCTAAGGTCTACTTAAAGCTAGTTTGTTTTAACGTCTACAATCAAATTTGAATTAAGAGGGTCCAGGATTGACTTACAGCCTTTTTCACGAGAAAGGAGATATAAAATCCTGGTCAGGTCTATTAAAACCAGCGCTTAGGCACTAGAATCTAGATTATTAGGATCACACAATTAACAACACTAGTTGATGTATGAAGACATCAATCTGGATAAAAACTTTTACAACCATCGCCTTTTTATCAAAAATAGGATTTTATAGTCAAAATCAGGAGCACACCAAAGTATTTGGTACTGCCAGTCGCTCAAGGGCTCGCTATCTCGACTTACTAGTAGACTAAAACTATCTACTTTGTAAAAAGACCCTTTTCCAGGCGGCAATCTCACTCAGATATGCTCTCTTTTAAAGAGTTCTCATTGGTGTAACTTGTGGTTACTAAGCAGCCTTAAAATTGGTAAACTAATGGTGTAATATTCTAAAATAAGCTAGTAAAGCGATTGAATAAAACTCAGGGCGTTTTTAACATAAGATCAATATTATAGAATAATTGAAATATGCCAAAGGTACTCAAATTACCATTAACCGTCCATAATAACTAGTAAGGACCCTATTATCAAAATTTTACGCTGACGTGTGGCAAAAAGCAAATTAATGTTGAACTAAAATAGGAGAAAATTAACAGATTTAAGCCATGGCACCCAGTGGTCTATAATGTAAGGGAGCAATAAATGTTCAGCGGGTATTTAGGAATTTAATCAATAGTAAATCGTTAAGTGACCAACTTCATATATAATGACGTAGGCCTTGCGCTGTATGATTGCTAAGAGCAGGTTGAACCCACATCTAAAAATTAGTTAAATATAGAATTGAATAAAAAATAAAATAATGGTTGGTCAAACCAATTAAAACACTTTCCTCACATGAACAAACATCAGGTAACAAAGATTAGTGGGGGTCTAAGAATTTATAAAAGCCTGTGGCTGTAAGGCCAGAGGGCCGTAGTAAGGTTTAAAGAAACTTAGTATGCATGTGATTAATAAAGTAGCTCTTATTGGGATCCTCAGAGTGTAGGCATCAATAGATGTCTTTTCAATGATCTTAAAGGGACCTTTTTTAAATGTGCTCTAGCTTGTAGTACTTCCAAAACAATGGTTACCATAGTACCAGAATAATTTTCCTATGCTTGGAGTAGGTAAAGTCTGGAGGTCTCCATTATCACGCGCTATAGCCTTTTGTTTTTTATCCCGCACATTGGAATTGGAAGAGTTTTGTAGCTGAATTAATGTTTATGTGAGCTTTTTAAGATATTAATTTGAACTCATGCTCTCTTATTTAACACGTATAAAAGTGGAGGTAGCGCATGATGTGTTCCATGTAATAACTCAAATGGTGAGTGTCTCGTGGCTAAATGATAAGCATATTATAGGCGAAAAATAGTGGAAGGCAAAAAGAGGTTCTAGCTGGACGCTTTTTTTAATAGCTAACTTATGTAAAATACCCACAAGGATACCATTCACTCTTTTCTTAATGCCATTGGTCTTATTATGATAGGGTGTAGACAGTACCCCTCTTACACCCAACAAATCGTTGAGTTTATTGATCATTTTGGCGTAAAATTAGTACCACTATCCTTTTGATTAAATTTGGGGCAGTCATGTTGATAGACTATATTTTCCAAAATAAACTTAACGGTGGTCACTGCGCCCAGGTCATTAACTGCTTTGGCCTCCACCCATTTCATGAGGTGATCAATGGCCATGGTGATATAATTAAATTGGCCGCAGGTGTTGGCCAAGGGCTCCACCACATCAATGGAGATGGTGTGCCAAGAAAAATTGGGTTTGACTAGTTGATATGATTTAGCCTTTTGATAAGGAGCTTCCGCTTGACACTAACTACAACATTTGAGTGTCTCATAAATATCAAAAGACATATTTCCCAATAGTAAAGTGTTTTCAACTGTTTAGTATTTTTCTTAAAATGGCCATGCTCATCGTCTTATGAGTCACAACGATTAAGTCAGCTCACTAGTGAACTGAGGAAACATGATGGCTTGCTCATCTACAATTACAAAATTTTTTATCCTTGATAAAAGAATTCTGCCTCAGTTTGTCCATCTTGCGTTGACCAGCTTTAGGTTTGTTATCACTTTGCTGATCTACCTTTTTATCAGACTTAATTCAACATCCTTCTCATCCAGTAAGGCTACCATAGAAAATGAAAGAGCCCATTTTGTTTTGATGCTTAACTTTAGGCCAATTTAGAATTTCAAAGTCGTAGGCTTGTAATTTTAAAGACCAGCGGTCCACTTGACCTTTGGGTTCTTTAAGATTTTGTAACATCACAGAGAGACATGGTCAGTTACCAATGTAAAGTGTACCCCAGGGATGTACACATAAATAATGGATAGACACTCCTTTTTCAGTAACTGTATAATCTATTCATGTATATCCAGCGTCTGACTGCAATAAGCAATGTGGTGTTTAACCTCTTTGGAATCAAGCTGAGATAACACTGCCCCTACGGAGGAGAGAATGTTTCCATTTAAATAATTCACAGCCTATTGAAATTGGGGTACATAAGTATTGACACTCAGGCGAGGCACAACCTTAGCTTGTCAAAGTCCATCTAGCAAACATCCGTCCACTAAAATTTCACACTGTTTTTGATAATTTGAAATAATGGCTCACCTATTTTGGTTAAATTTTCCACGGACTGGTGGTAGTAGCCAACCAGACCACAGGGTACTTGGATGTCTCGCTTTTTAATTAGTCATCTCGTCCATATGATAGCTTATATCTTTGCCAGTTAGGGCCATAAGCCATGTTTGTCAATGACATAACCCAAATATTCAACTTACTATTAAAAGAAGTTACACTTACGGAGCTAATTTTAGGATCTGCTTTGGAAGACCAGCAGAACACTTTCTCAAAGTGCTGTAAATGTTTGCAAAAATTTTAGAAAACGTTTAGATCTTATAGATAAATAGGATTCACAAGATTTATAATCTCCTAATATTCTGGTCATAGCCCATTGGAAGGTTGTGGGGGCATTGAATAGCTCTTGTGGCATCTGAGTAGGTCAATACAGACCCTGAGTGGTAATCATCGTATACTTCTCCTGTTCTTCATTCAGCAACTCTATATGCCAGTATCCAGAGACTAAATCCATAACGTAGAAATATTTTGCTAAGCCCAAGAAGTCTAGCACATCATTGTATGAGGTAGTGGATAAGAATTCTTATTGGCAAGATTGTTGAGTTCTATGTACTTTATTACTATTCTGTTGGATCCATCCTTCTTTTTGATAACCAACATATGTGAGTCCCAAGGACTCTTAGAGGGCACTAACATTTACTGCTGCATGTGTTAATTGATTTCTTGGGTAATGACTTCATCCTCCACCTTTGAACGACTAATAGGATGGAGATGAACTGGAGGATGATCTCTAATATTAATATGGTGTAACACATCATGTGCATAACCCAAATCATAGTCATCTTTTGCAAAAGAAAACTACTATATTTATCAAATAAAGCCAACGCTTGATTTTTTCATACTCTTTAAACCAGAGAGATGTTCCCTAGTTACCAGGGGAACATACCTTTGGTATTCGTTTCATTTAAGCCATAGCTCATCCAGATTTCCAAAATTAATGGATACTAATAACTCCTCAATGGGTGAAAAATGAACAATAGCGACTATCTGATGCCGCTTGATTCTCACTGATTAAAGGTACAATTTGGTTAATAGCACCTGAATTTTCTCCATGTTTCAGAAGTATAAGCCCGGGCATGATGACAGGTTCCAGATGTGAATGTCCAAATGGGGAGACTATCTCATTTCATAATCCTTGAGGTACACTTAAAATTGATTTCAGTCTCTACTATGTCTTGATGACCTGGCAAAATGGTTAGATTCTGATAATTTATATGGTGATGCCCTTAGATTCTACAATTTGATTGGGTAACTGTTGGGTATGGGCATGTGGCCACTGATATCTAATTGGCACTATACCATTATTAGATACAATTTTAACAAACCCTTGTTTTTGATTCATTGGGGCTTCGTCCTAATTGTTATAAAATAACAGAATGGTTTGTTCCAGCAACTCCAGAATATTTTCCTCTAAATTATCTATTACTCCATACTTTTTCATAAATAAGGTCCAAATAAAAGGTCATATTTATGATTAGGGAAAACAACAGCAGGAGCAGAGATTGCTTAAGAGCTGAAATGTAGCGGTAATGCACTGTACGCCCAACAGAAATTGTGGTCTAAAGACCAGCAATATATAGATTTAAAGATGATCTATATCCAGAGCAATCATCAGCTTCTTCATCAGTCAAGTGGACATAATATCAATTGGTGCCCCACTGTCAATGATAGATCAAACTTTGAGCTTGTTTAAAGTAATATCCATATAGGTACATTATGAAAAATAATCATCAGTAGGATTTGTTGTGGGAACATCCAAGTTTTTAGCTTATTTATGTCAGAAAAAGACCAGATGGATTCTTCCCAATACTATCAGAATTGGAGTGTCAGTTAGTCAGGTGTGATTGCCAGCTAATCGCCTAGTTTAATATTATCTTAATGAGAAAGTTACCGGTTTTGCTCAACATTAGGGTGGGTTGAGCCCTTTAAAAGTATCAGAAATATTACCCAGTAATATTATTTGAAGGTTTACACCAGCAATTAATGCCAAGTATGTTGACTGATTAATTACTATCGTTTGGGTTTAGTGGAATCTTAGTTTGACGCCGACTGCCAATTGTCAGGCCATTGAGAGATTCTTCTGTCAGAAAGCTGAGGTTTCCAAGATTTGAACAAACAACAATGATTATGCCGCCCCAATTCTGAGTACCAGTGACTAATGCTGAGGATTCTCGATTATGTTTTATAAATAAAAGTATATAAATGGCTAACTGGCAACTTATGCCATGGATGAGTCAGAACAGTATTTGGAGCTTGATAAGGAAAGATTAGGAAAAAGCAGTTACTGAGGATTACTAACAATTGGATGAGGTTTCAGCTTGGATGGACAATGGGCTTTGAATAGATGCAGCAGCATAAGTATAGATAGTCGTCACTCCCTCATAAACAAAAGTCTCTTTTTCCCCCTTTATTGTTTTTTTAGTTTTATAGTGAGATGGGTGGTAAAGGTGGGACTAAAGATCCCTGAGGCAGGCGCGGGGTGATGCGCCTGGGTTAGCCGATGATGTCAACTCCCATACCTCAGCCCTACAAGAAACCCCTGGTAAGAACCTGGCTAACTGGCCACTGAAGATGAGGGTCTGATGGCCTTCAGTCATGAGAGAGGTGTATCGTGGAATTGCCATAGCCGCCCAAGATGGGGAATGGACTTTCCAGTGCACACTCAAGAAGGGTTGGCGATTGGTCATTAGGGAGAAGAAGAAAGGGATTAGGCCGCCCAGGAAGGGGCTGAGGACCACCGGTGCACTCCCAAGAGGTGCTAATGGTTCTAAGGCGAAGTTGTTGGTCTGCTGGATTGGTGGGTTGGACGTGGACTTATAGGGGGTTGGTACGCCTATAATGGTGAATCAGCAAGGGCCAAGAAGTCTTCATACTGATTGGCTAACACACTAGCAGGGCCCACTGTTCCAGAAAGTCGATTTTCCAGAATTGGTGCTCACTACAGGGGGCATCCGCTGGTGTGCTGGTCAAGTAGTTTGAGGATAGGTTAGAAGGTGGTGAGAGCCATCAATTAGGACCAGCGCCTCATGGAGGGCACTGAGGTGTTCTTAGCCCACCACCAGGGTGGGTCGTTATGGAGGAATATTATCTGGTAATTGGTTGAAAAAGTTGGAAAAGTAACCAGATGGATTACTTCTAATAATATCAGAATTAGGAGTTTCTTTTTTGTCAGGCGTGATTTCTGGATAATTGACTAGTTCAATTTTATCTTAATGAGAAAGTTACCAATTGGTGCTCCCCATTCGGTGGGTTGAGCCCTTTTGAAGTATTGGGGATAATCCACTGATATTAATGTTATTCAAAGGTTGACACTGATAATTAATACCAATGATGTCAACTGATTAATTACTAATCATTTGGGTTTGGCAGAATCCTAGTTTAACGCCAACTTAAAATTTTCAGCTCATTGAGAGAATTTCTGGCAGAAAGACAAGATTTCCAAGATTTGAACAAACAATCATGATTACGCCACCACAATTCTGAGTACTGTCAACTAATACCAAAGATGCTCAATTATTTTTAAAATAGAACTTTATATATGAATAACTGGTGACTCGTGCTAAGGATAAGTCAGAATAATATTTGTTGTTTGTAAAAAGTGTATTTGGAGGGTTTAAGTACCGCAGTTGACTAACAATATGATGAGGTTCTGGATTGGATAACTGATGGGTTTTGAATAGGCGCAGTAATCTAAGTATAAATAGTTGTCACTCCCTCCTAAATAAAGATCTTTCTTTCGCCCATCTTATGTTAGCTGTTAGTTGTTAGTCTGCTAGAATAATAGAAGGTAGGACTAGAGTATCTTGAGACAGGTGCAGTGTGACGCGCCTGGAGTGGCTGACACTGCCAGCTCCCATACCTTAGCCCTATGAGGAACTAATAGGAACCTGGACAACTGGCCATCAATGATGAGGGGCTGATGGCCTTCAGCTATGAGGGTGGTGTAGCGTGGTAGTTCCATAGCTTCCAGGATGGGGAATAGACTTGCTAGTGCACACCCAAGAGGGGTTGGCGATTGGTCATGAGGAGAAGGAGCAAGGGGTCAGGCTGCCCAGGAAGGGGTCTAAGGATCACCGGTGCACTCCCAAGAGGGGCCAATGGTGCTAAAGCGAAGTTATTGGTGTGCTGGGTTGGTGGGTTAGATGTGGGCTTGTAGGGGGTTGGTACGCCTATGAAAGCGAAACGTCAAGGGTTTGAGCAGTCTTCATACTGTTTGGCCTGGCACACTACGGAGCCCACTGTTGTGGAAAAAATGATTTTATAACACCCTAAATCATTCTAAAGTTCATTATGTAATTTAGAGCTAGATTCCACTATGCTTCAACAGGTACAGCCTTAGACCCTAATCAGCTTGAGGCCTCAATAGAAGGGATTGGAAGCTTGAGAGGTTCTAATTGTTTCACATACAGATTTAAAATTACTTCTCATGAAACTTTGTCATCATGTTGTTCATGTGAGCAGTTAGCCACCGCTATGCTATCACTGGGTATTACCTGAACCCCTGAAGGTGGAGCGGCGTCACGCCCTTTATTTTTCCCAGAAGGAGATTTTGGACATTTGTTCATACCTGTGATCTTGTTGGAGGAGGTGGAGGCAGAAATTCCCAATTCTACTCCAACCTAACTTTTCCCAACTCCTCATCATCTGCAGGTTTTACATAAGTAATGGATTGTTTATAGCGTCGTTTAGGACAACTATTACCATAGTGCACCAACTTTTTGCAAATATTACAGTTAATTTAACTACTATAAAGTCTCCCTACATGAGGACTATATATCAGAGGCAAATCTTTCATTAGGGAAGATGCTCAAGGCCATTATTCGTTAGTCTCTTGAAGAGTTTTGTAGGGCGCCCAAAGTATGATGAGCATTTTTTAGAGTAATAGCCCACATGTTTGGTATCGTTCTCCTCATTTAAAACAGGAATAGTAACCCTGTACAATCCTTTATAAGGTTCACAAACATGACAGAGAGTGATCTTAGAGTCAAAGCTATTTATAATGTTATCCCAAATAGCATCTATCCTCCAGATAAAACTTCTCCACAAAAGCTTTAAAGGTCTCATATTTATAAAACAGATGTTAAGGAACTCCATTTTCCTAAGTGGTCATCCTCTCAACTCCACCAAGCTCTTTGATAAGCAGATCTTGGCGTTAAAGTAGGTTATAACAATATTTTGTAGCTTAGGCATAATTAACCCCTGGCTTTCTGAGTCCAGAAAGTTCATAACCATAGCTATCCTAGCATTATCAGGCGCTCCAATAATACTAATCTTGTCAGGGAAACTGGAGCGCAGGATGTCGCTGGAGGGAAAGACACAGGCCAAAGGTGATACAACAGGGCTAATTGACCCAACAAAACGAAGAGACGTCCTAAATAGTCAGTATTGTGTTTCCATATAAGTTTTTGGAGCAAAACGCACACCAAACTGGCCACAACCATTTGGGACAAGAGGCCCTGGGAGCTGGGAAGGGTGGCGTAAAATCCAAGGCTAAGTCCAGAGATATATGAGGAGGCGGAGCCAGCGGATTAGTTGGCGGAGTGGGTGGAGGGCTCACGTACAGCAGGGGGTGCAAACCAGAGTGAAAAACGAACTCCAGCCATCACAGATCGTCGGAGAAGTATATTCTTTTGTTCAAGAAAACAAAAATTATACTTGAAATTTGCCCAAAATTCTAGACTTTATTAGGGTGATCAGAATATCTGAGAAAAGCAAAGCCTTTCTCATCTTGGGACTTAATTTATAGGGGGTTGCTTCAAAAAGATTCCAGTGGTTGTTTTAATATGATATAGCTACAAATTCGTCGTTTTTTAACAAAATGAAATTTTTTAGAATTTGGTCAGATTTTGTAACCTCATATCTTATGATTTTCTAGGCGTTAAGTTTGATTCCCACCTGGGCTTTTGCCTCAAATAATCTGTTTTCCTCAACCCTGGCTGGCAAAGCCAAAACCCATTTTTGTCAATGACCTTAGATAGGTCATTGGTGACCCTTAGGGGTTCTGATCTCTTCCCCAAGAGCTTGTTGGAATTGGCTTTAAAGGGCGGTTAATTACAGGAAATATGTCACTAGATGTGACAAATCTTAAAGAAACTAATAGAGTTTTGTACCTTCACCTCTTTATCAGATTTTAGTAAATTGATAGGTTACACAAAGCTTAAGTCCTTAAATTCAGGAATAAAAGGCTTTCATTGCTCTTGCATAATTTTTGGGTGGACAGAAATGAAAAAAGGAGTAATATAACCAGGCTCTTCTGGAATGGCCCTTGAAGGAGAAGCCACTGAAGCGCAAGCAGGGGTAGCAGCTGTATGCTGTTCTTATGGTATAGGAGTTTCACAGATAATCAGATCAGAATGCTCAGATGGAAATGTAATCAGAGTACCCACGAGAGCAGACTCTTTAGGGACAGGAAAGGAGGCAAGGAATGTGGGTACCTCATTCACAAATATCGTCTTCTCACCCTCCACTTTGAGTTTTGTTAGAATCATTTCCCAATAAATAATAATATATCCAGAGATGGTTCACAAGGACTTTTAGGCGTCAGTTACACAGATCATTTTGTATTTTGGTTATTAACAGATCAAACATATAAAAAATTGGCTTTCTATCATTAACAAGTTTTTAATGCGCTCATTTTTTTGATTAGCGGCAAGAATATTTGCTTTCAGATGCAAGTTCTCATTTTTCAATGCTTGAACTTTCTGACCCTGATTTATCAGGTCCAGACACAAAGAGTCAATTTTTTGATAAAAATCATTATCAGAGTATAGTGCTATATTCATTTTCATATCCAAGACGTCAAGGTGGCATCTATTTGTGTTCATATTCTCTGCTAAATTCTTTACTAGATGATTGTTGTCCAGAAAAAACCTGAGAGCTGGATATGTGTCCATTTAAATTGACCTATACCTGACAAATCACACTAGAATTATTCTTATGTGCCTTATGTTCAGACGCCTCAGCCTATGTATGCCGGTCCACTTATACTTTAAAATAATATTCTACTTAGGTGCAGTGATGAGTAATATTTGCAACCCATTGGGGTGCTACCCTTGATTATTCATAGTATCATTAATTTTATGAGGCAGTTCAGCATTAAGATGGGCAGCCAGTCTTTTCACCTTCTGGTAGGCGTTCTGAGTTTTCTGCTAATAAACTAAATGACTGCAGGGAGGTCACAGAAAGCATCATCCAAGCGTCCAATTAAGGGGGAATTAACCCATTTCTGGGCTTTCATGAATTTAATCAATCTGCTAATATATTTATGCTGCCTAGTGATAATATGATGCACTTGATGGATAGAAGGATGTACATAACTTGCTATCACTTCTACTAGTTGATCTTGGTTGGCGAGTCTACTGGCCAACTTTCTGCTAGTCATCTCGCAGAACTTATGATGGTTGTCATAAAGGGTATCTTGACATTTATATTTGCTAAGCATGGCCAGTTGGACCTCATTTGCATTGGTGGTGGCCAGGCGGTACCTGTGAAGCAACCATTTGAATACTTTTTGTACCTGGGCATGGGTTTCATTTGGCATCCAAATTAAAGCTTGAGATTGTAATGTACTATAAGGGAAGCTTCACCATAAGAACCTCTACCTCTCCACTCTCAGAACTATCAATTAAAAATGATCAATAACAATGTTGTCTTGATACATTGACTCATAAGAAAACTTAGCGCCTTGGAAAGTGAAAAACAGTTCTCCTCTAATTCATTCCTTGAAGGGGATGATCAGGTAATTAAGTGTTACCCTATAGTGAACACCACAACGTTGAAATCCGTGCTAAGGCTTCAAATTTTGGTTCACATGTTAATTACAATTAAAATAACAAGTTACTGTAAAAGGACAGTGACTTGGGAAATCTTGTAATGGTAATTTTTGGCCAAAGAGATCTTTCTTATAAACAGAATAAGAACAATGTAGCATTAGATACTGACTAAGGCTTTTCAACTCACTGAAGGTATCTTCTTCGCTAAGGCTTTCTTCATTGACCTAGGAAAAAATATCCCTTATTATTTGAATCCTCTGATATATGCCCTTTCTTCTAGAATTCTTATTGGAGAATTTTATATCTACTCTGCACTTAACAGTGGTAGATTAGAGAACTAATATCTGATTTGGGGTAATTATGTAAATCACAAATGTTAAGAAAATTTCCATTATAGTCGCAATCAACTGACCGCAATTGAGATGCTGTCATATGGCCAAAAATAAGCAAGAATCCTCCTCTAAGTATTTCATAACATCATAAGGGATATGAAAGAATAATAGGTTTGAATTTGATAGTAGCAGAAATTTTAACAGTGGTCTTAAATGATTTGATATGCCATAAATATCGTTTATAACATGATGCGCTGAGGATAAAGCACCAAAAGTAATTCAAGGCAAC
>JAKSZP010019090.1:0-39974 GCA_022478985.1 Massospora cicadina
GGTGGAACAGCGTTACATACTGGCCACACACGACACAGGATGAGTGTAAAGCGTTAGAGCGCTCAGCTGTATGATACACCTGCCTCAGGCAGCGCCACACATGGGAGCGGACTTGAGGCTGCAACAGAGGATGGTGTGCGTATCTCCAGATAGTCTTTTGGGTCTCAGTGGAATAAGGGATGTCCATCATGTCCAGGTAGTCCACCCTGGATAGGACATGGGGTCAAATGAGGATCACGCCATCATGGATGGGTAGCCCCTGTACCTCTTGAATGAACTGAGGAGAGGGGCGGCCTCTTTGGGTTGTATGTCCGCTAATATGAATTCTCCACTCTGCGCTTTGCATGGAGAGTAGGATTCGTTTGTAGTGAGTTTTAGTCCCATGAGGACCTGTGGCCGATGTGTGTGATGCGAGGTATTTCATCAGGGAGTGGGGGTTTGATGGATTGTTGAGGCCTAAGGCTCGGGAGAAGTTGGAGTGGGCCGCGCGGGACTAGTGTTGGGATGGGAGAGTAGGAGCGGTGACGGCCGCAATCCAGGTGCCCAGGATCTTGGCAGCATGGGCTTTGAAGTCAAGCAGGTCCATGCCACCTTGATGATGAGGGCCAAACATGACCTCTAGCCATACTGGTGGAGGGCGGCCTGACCAAAGCCATCCTTGCAGCAAAACATACAGGGATTTGAAGAAGCTTGGGGAGAAGGGGATGGCATGGGCTCCGAACCAGACTTTGTATAGGAGCATAGAGTCGGCAAGAACAACCCTGCCAGTGAGGGTAGTAGGGTGGGCTCTGAGAGAGGCGATTCGCTTCGTCACGTTGTCCAGTATATGGCACTCCATTACTGCTGACGCATATCCGCCTGCCTCCATCCACACGCCCAGATGGCGCACCAGTCCTATGGTAGGACGTGGCATGAAGGGGAGCACCAGTGGAGCGGTGTGTGCTGAGTTAGTAAGGCGTGGACGTGGGAGAGCAGATGGGCCAGGTTGGGGACTAATTGCTGGGGCCCAGCAGTTCTGAAACTGACCAAGGAGGATGATTTCAGTTTTGGAGGCGTTCAGTGCCACGTTGCTTACCCGGGTATATTCCTGGATGAGGGCTTCAAGAGCGCGTGCATCTTTGTTATTAGACACCCCCACCACGAAATCATCTGCAAATGCCATCATCTTGACTGGGGTTTGGCCTGGCACATGGACCCCAGTGAGTTGGGCATTCACATTTCGCAGTAGTGGGTCAAGGCCAAAGTTGTATAAGAGTGGGCTGAGGGGGTCCCCTTGTCGCAAGCCCCTTTGAGGGCGGACTACTTCCATTAGGAAGCCTGGGCCACGCACTGCCATTGTCGCAGATTCCGTGAGCAGCATTACCCAGTTTATGAAGCGGGGGGGGTAGGCGGAACTGATGGAGGCAGGCCCTTAGGTATTCCCAGTTTACTCTATCATAGGCCTTTTGTTGGTCCAAGAATACCAGTGCCCCAGAGGCTGTGGACTGATATGCATTAGCCACGGAGTGCACGTTATCCCAAATTGACCTTCTGGGGATGAAACCAAATTGTTCTGGGGAGATGGTGGCAGATTCTACAGTCCCTAAATGGTTAGCCATGATTTTTGTTAAAATTTTGGTGTCTGTGTTTATTAGAGAAATGGGGCGCCAGTTAGCTAAGTCAAGCTTATTCCCTTTCTTGAAGAGTGTGACAGTAAAGGCCTCATGTCCTCCTGGTAGGAGGCACGTTTCCAACAGGCTTTGGTTAAGTGAGGCTAGCAGCAATGGGGATATATATTTGAAATATTTTTTGTAGAACTGATATGGAATGCCATCTGGCCTGGGCATTTTCGGTTTGGCGCACCGCAAATGGCTGTCCATAATTCGTTTGGAGTAATTAAATTCATTATTTCTGGGTATCAGAATATGGTGTGGATATGAGCTTGGTTGAGAAATTCTGCCATTTCAGCCGGCTGAATTGGTTCAGCTCAGTATAACTTGGAGTAATATTTTAGCATTTTGATTGCCACTTCAGCCGGTGTGTTCGCAATGGAATTATCTGATCTTTGCACCTGTGTGCAGGCCACGCTCTGGCGTGGTGCGAAATTTTTTTTAAAGAAATATGCGGTGCACTTGTCGCCTTTAGTGATGCGTGTGGCCCTGTATTGGACACAAACCCGATGTTTGTGTTGCCTTTTGAGTGCGTTGAGGTGGGCAGCTGCCTCCACCCACTTCTGGCCCCATGCAGGGCTGTATCCTGTGGCTGAAATGTTGGACTCCAAGTGGGCCAATTCTGCCAGAGCGCGCAAGATAACCGCTGATGTGGCTCATGAGCATCTGGAGGAGAGATGGCGATAGTGGTGGATGGTGTCCTCTTTGAAAGTTGCCCATGTGGAAATGGGGTCCATGCAAAATGTTGCAACAAACAATTTTGCCAAAGTTGCCTCTTCCACCCATGTGGAAAATCCTGGCAACGCGAGCTTGGGGGGCAGATTTTGCACCAATGTGGGGTCTTTGCAACTGTGATGGGTAAGTGGTAGGTTATCAAGACCAGTCAGTGGTCAGAGAATTCCATTTTCGTTGTTTTGAAGTGGGATATGTGGGGTTGGAATTTCGCCAGCGTTAGAATAAGGTCGATGTGGGTCATGGACCTTAATTGGCCGTTGTGGATGTGGGGACACATCATGTTTTCGAGCAGTGGGGCATGTCGCAGCAGCGCATCCATTAACCCAAGGGTGGCTTTTAGAACGCGTAGTTCTACGTGACCCTGTGGGGCGTGGGGTGAGGGAGGCCACCGGTCCATTGGTGAGGTTAGCCAACAGTTCATATCTCCAACTAGGAAAGAATCAGGGGGTAGCGGGAGGGATTTGACTGATGAGAAAAATTCCTGACGCTTGTGTGCACCGTTTGGGGCATAGATGTTGATGATTGCATGTGCAACGTCAGCCCACGAGAAGGTGATGATGAGCGCTCAGCCATTTAGAAATGTTTCTGAGGATGTGAATTTGAAAAAATTATTTTTCCAAATTAGCACCCCACAGTGCTTCGACCAAAAGGATAGGGATGGAAGGAGCATTGTTTTCCAAGCTTCCTCGGAACCTCATGGACAGTGGGACTTCTGGATGGCCAGGATATCCACGGGTAAATTGTGTTGTAAAAAACTAAGTTTCCTAGCCTGGGACAGGGAGGCCTTGAGTCTGGCTATATTCAACATCCCTAGAGTGAAGGTTTCCCCCATTGCACCTTAGGTGCGAGGGGGTGGGCCCCCAGGCCCACCAGCCTCTTCAAGGTCCCCACGGGCTTTCACAGCAGCGTGGGTGTTAGCAGCAACGCTATTGGGGTTTTTGTTAATTTTTGAGGAAAGAGTTGCGTTGGCTTTGGCCTTCACTTTTTGTTTTCCCAACGTCGGACAAATTTTTTGCAGTGCGGATGAGTTCGGTGCACCGTCGAGTGGGTCAAAAATTTTTTTTCAGTTGGGATAGGTCCCAAGTCAGTTTCAACTGGAGCTTGGGTGCAGCGATTGGGTGGGATCAAATCTCCCATCAGATCCTTGGATTGAGTGGCCCGCTTGGCATGGGCTTCCCAATCTGATTGGATGATGGATTCCCAAGTCACTTCCACTGCGAAGGTCTCCATGTCCTCCTGGCGTTGTGAGTGTGGGATAGTGGTGGTGGCCTTGGCCGCTTCCTTGGCCGTGGCCCTATGGGCCTGCTTGGCCTTCTTCTGCTCCTGCAGGGAGATGGGCTTTACCAATAGGTAGCAGCCTTGTGCTCCCCACGGGAAAGCCTCCTTGGTGCTTGCAGTTGGTTCATAGTGCGCCTCTTCGCTGGCCATGGCCGCTGAGGGGTGCTCTTGGAATGTGACGCCCTCCTTGATGGGGCATGCATGCGCCTTATGGCCGAATGCATCACAGTGTGTGCAAATGGGGGGCGCGCTGTCCACAGTTGCCCAGAATGGGTGGGTGGTATGCCCTGCGATATCAATAAAAGTGGAGTGCAGGATCTGGGTTAGGTCCTTTGTGATCTCCTCAGTTGGGGTCAGAACTGCGATGGCTTTGCCAGTGCACAGGTGTGGTATCAGCGTGAAGCATTGCATTTTGAAAGATTGTATTTCACCATATACAGCGAGACCATCTTTCAGGTGTTGCTCCAAAATGTCACGTTTTACCGTAGTAGGCAAAAAGTCAAATGTGAGGAAAATTTGGTTTGATTTTGTCCATCTGGTGCATTTGGTTTTGATGACCCATTGCCCTTCAGGGAGGTCGACCACTATGTGCACCGCTGCAGCCTCGTCTGCTGCTATTTTGCTTTCAAAACCTAGGTCCAGCCAACTGCGCGACATGGAGTGAGGTGCAACGTACACCGTGGTCGGGAAAATTTTGTGTACATCTTCACAAAATTTTTCTTAAGGCCGTTTTTTAGATGTCCAGATACACACGGATTCCAAATTCCACCGGCGAAAGTGGCTGGGAGTGTGGCGTGTTGATGTACTGGTTGCGTTGTGCTTGCCACACGAGTATCTTTATGGAAATTGTGAACGCCGGTTTTTTGAGATTTTTGTCTATTCCGCCGGATTCTCCAGGGCGTTTTTGAACGTTGGAGGCCGCGGGCCTTCTGCCTGCTCCTCTTACCTTGCTTGCCCAACTGCTCCCTGACATGGGCGCAGACTAATCTCCTCTGTGAGATTATCAAACTAGATTTAGTCTTGAATTGAATAGGTTGCAAAAGTGTTTGCAACGAGAAAGAAAAGTTTCAAGTTGCCATCATGGAGTGAGGATGTAAAATAGGATTAAGAACAATACAGAACAATAAACCTCCTAACTTAAAGGGTTACAAGTACTACCCATTGGGTCAGAGATTCTTGATTTGAAGTAGGTATACCTGTACCAGCCACCTTTGAGTTTATGACTGAATATTAAGAAGTGGCCCATGTGAACCAAAGAAAATATCAAATAGGAATTTCCAACCTTGGCCAAACATACAACAGCTGCTTGATGGTATACTTGTGTTTAAATGACGTTCTAGTCAAACCAGAGCCTCAGCTGTTCACTCCAATATGAGAAAAACATAATTAGATCCTAGTCTACCAGTCACTAAAGTAGGAACCAGAGCAGATCAATACCTAAAAAACTATGTTCACCGTGTTATCTATAACATTTTCAAATTTTAGGATTTCACCACCAAGAAGTATTGCTATAATTGGATCTGATCCAGTCCCTTCATTCATGTACCTATAAATACTATCAATCAGCCTCTTCCTTTGCAGAAAAGCTGAAGCGCTATTCTTAAAATGGCACTTAATCCACAAAATTCAATGTCAGATGAAACTATTAGACGAAAGAGCTTTTTATAATTACAAATCAAGATTACAACTCATTTGGACACTGTCTTAACTGAAGCTTAAATCAAGTCAGGAAAACTATTAAGTCTCATTTAGATTGTATTTACGGCCTTAAGGAACAATGGGGATGATGTTTCATGCAGTTCAAGGAAGCTTTACAACAAGTTCGTCCAGGAGTGCAAGGTCTCACTGGCCTCAAAAGGCCCCAGGCTACCAAGGTCCCCCAAACCATGAGGACCCACTTGAATTCATGGGCCTCAAGAGGATTATGGGCCTATAGTACCCCTCAGGATCAACTGGGCTACTTAGGACCCCAGGGAATATTGGTCCTCCAGGGCTGCTGGGCCACCTGTGAATGTCAGTCCTCCTTGGCCACCTGGATTGGAAGGACCTCATGGTTATCAAGGGGAAGCGGAACCTCCAGGCCCCCAAGTCCCACAAGCCTCCTGGCCCTCATGGACCTACAAGATCTGAATATAAGGATGACAATTCTGATCCCAATTGAGTTATATTCAGAATCACGTCTCTTGACTCAAATTCCTGGTTAAAGCCATAGGCCACGGCTGTAGTGTGAATATCAAAGGCCAACATATTGACCCTAACTATACCCTAATGCCTTAGACGATGGGCTCGTGAATTTTATTAGCTTTTCCAATTGTATGGTGTTTGATTAGACGGCATCAATGACTGGCATATCCAACTAACTAATCAAATAGAAGCCATAAAAACGAAACAACGCTCTACTAAAGCTGCTGTAGAAGCTCAGAAGTTAAAATTTTAAGAGCTTAAGGAACAAATTAAGCAAAAAGCCACCGCTACCACAATAATGACTCAGTACATGGACCTACAAAATGTAAGCAATCTAAGGGCTTAATTTGATAAGATGTGACCTACCAGATACATTAACGCAGAGTTCCTGATTTTATCACCTTTTGCACTGACTGGAATTAACATTTTAGACACTCTTGTTTCTAAAAACTTAAAGCCTAAATCCAATTAGAAATACATCCCTAATTAATAAAGTATTGCCTCTTTCCTATACATCTATAAAAGCACTATAAGTGAGGCTACTGACTGACAGAAAGTTAAACAACTTTCTACATGCAAGAGTTGCATCGCCCTAGAAATCATATCAGCTCACTTGAAGTTTAGTAAGATTTGGAGTCAAGTTAAGACAGCCTTGATTAAAGAATTTGGAGGCAACTTAACCTTGTCTTCACAGAAGCAAACCTTCAAGGTATTCATATCAAACACAGGTCAACACCAACTGATTTGGCAATTAAATTCATAGCAAAGCCTTAACTTTAGTTTCTTGTGATCACATCTCCCTTGATGACACTATTACTTCCACCATCTCAGCCTTGGCGTCTCGCCCTGATTTACAATTGCATATCAGTGCTGCAATAGAAACTTCTCAGTTATTCTGGACATCAAGGAGACCTTCTTCAAGATCCCTGATAGTTTGATTTATAATACTTCTAAACTCTGACACTATCCGGGGGTGGAAGGCGAGTCGGTAGGGCATACAGCTACCAACCTGAAGGTTGCAGGTTCGATTCCCTTCTTTGCACATCAATCAGGGTGCCAGCCGAAGGGAGCTATTGGCGGTTAGTAGGTATAATAACACGAAAACCTTACCCATGATGTAACCAGAAAAATCCAAGTCCCAATCCGGAGGTGAAAAAACTTTCTATGACAGAGTTGACCCTGCTCAGGTTTCATTTTTGATACTTTCTTTCTCTATTTTGGTAATGACCATCCCCTGGTCAGCTTGCCTCAAATAAATAAAATAAACTCTGACACTATCCCAACTGACGCCCTTAGGTCAACTCTTTTGAAAGAAAGGGAGCTATTAAAAAGAATATAAAATGAAAAAACTGTGGAAGACGTTGTCATAATTCCAACGAAGGGTACAAAAGAATTTCAGACAAGGAGGGAAAACCAATGTCAACATGAAGGGAGAGGATCTTCAATTTTGACTTCCACTTATTGCATAAACCCTCTATTTCTCAAGCTATTGCAGCTGCTTCACCATTGACCAGCAAATTCGCTTGATATGAATATCAAGAACAAATACTCTGATTTGGATTATCCTTGTTCCCTTTGTAACCCCAGCTTATTTTTTACATTACAACCTCATTCTGGTGAATCATTCACATAAAGTGGAAGTTCAAATTAAAAATCAAAAGTCCAAGCCATTGTTGACACCATCTCACCAGTAATGTTATATAGTCAAAGCTATCTAATAAAATTAAATTAGCCTCAGACCTTCAACATAACGTTAACTATGTAACCACTGGGTCACATTTCACTAGTTCGCTCAGCCCTTATTTGATATTACCAATTCTATTTGGAAAATTCCTTACAAAAGCACCTGCTGTGTTCCCTTGGAAACCAGAGTTATAATTTTTTATAAGGAACTCAATTTTCGTGTGAACACTTTGGATCAATAATCTATCTGAGTCCTACTTGTCTATCCTTGGGCATTGTTTACTGCGTTATTTTCAAACTCCATTCACAGTGAAGGACAGATTCAAGAAAAATACCTCATGGAATATAATTGACTTTCTATAAGAAGAGATATCTTGTGCCCAGACCTCATGTAAAAATGCCTCCTCAGTCCACTGAAGCTCTGGAAGGAGTGCCTTTATACGCTACATATCAAGTGGTAGTTACATTCCAGGGTCAAACTATAGTAGATAACCGCCTCAAAGTACAATTTCTCCTTGGTAATATACTAGAGGTTCGTGAGGTAGATAATACATCTGTCAAGGAGATATTGCCATGCACATGCATCCTTGATCCAGCCTATTCAGGGACCATCTCAAATTTTTTAAGTAATCTTATTCCAGATTCTCATTTCATAAAGAAAAAAGCCTATAGCTTATGTTCACCTGTTGCCTGTTGATAAATTACTTAGCGTACACAAAATTTGGTACTCTCCAGGATTTTGGACTCAATGATCTTTCTACTTAAAACACCATCAAACATAATATCAGCTCATATCATACAAAAGTTCAACAAGAAGAATTTAAGTGACTCCTAACTGAATATTCCAACGTCTTTTTTACTAGGACTTATGATTTTGGAAAAATGACCAGAGTGACTCTTTAGTTAGATACTGGAGAAGCTTTGCCAATATGATTCAAGCTTATTGAAAATCCAAAGTGGAAGAATCCAAGTAAACATTAAATTAAAAAAACTTTTTGGAGGCTAGCCAATTAAACCCTTGTAAAGCCCTTGGGCTTCGCCTCTGCTTTTAGCGAGAAGAAAGATGGGACTCATCATGTGGTGATGGATTACCATAAATGGAACACAATCGTCTAAAAGTACAGTTAACCCTTATCTAGGATTGACAATTCCTTTCAGATTCTGGCCAGCTTGCAGTTCTTATCTGTTATAGATCTAGACAGTGGTTACTAGCAAATAGACCTTGCCCTTGAAAACCAAGTTAGGTGTGCTCTCATCACTGAAAAGGGCCTGTTTAAGCCTAAACAAATGCCGCAGGAGCTTTGCAAGGCCCCTGATACATTCTAATGAGCCATAGACAGCATCCTGGGCGATCTGAAAATGTCCTGTGTCATGGTATATTTAGATGACATCAATTTCTTTTCCCAAACTTTTAACTCTCATTTCAACCTCTTGCACCAAGTATTCAAACAATTATTACTAGCATTATTAAAAATTTAATCCATCAAAGTGCGCCTTTTTCCAGCGAGTATTAAGTTTTTATGCCATAAGGTAACAAACGAGGATATCCAACCACTGCCAGATAAAGTTCCATCCATAAAAAAGATGTCCTTATCAAGGAGTCTAAGAAAACTTGGTTTTTATGAGTATGGGTGGGTTATTAACCGCCAATTTATTCCCCATTTTGCTGAGCTTGCATAACCCTTGGTCTGCTTAATACAGAAAAATGTGCCTTTAAACTGGGATAATCACAATAAAAGTCCTTCAATGCCTTACAACTGAAACTAAAACACCCTTTTTATACATCTCAAGTTTGATAAGCCTTTTTTGCTTTTTTACCAACGCCAGCAATTTTTCCTTTGGTGCCGTTCTGGCACAATATGATGATAATGAGGTAGACATCCAATTGCATTCCTTAGCAAGGCTCTCTCCAAAGCCAAACAGAACTATAGCATCACCAAGTGCGAGTGTTTAGTGGTAATCCTAGCCATTAAGCATTTCCATCATTTCCTTCATAAGATGCACTTTATGATAATAAAAATCATACTTCCTTTCGCTAGTTACAATAGATGTTGATCCTGATGGCCGTCTATCCTGATGGGCTTTATAATTACAAAGCTATGATTTCTCAATTGTTCATTAACCAGGCACCATACATCAAAATGCTGTTGGTCACTCACGATTGCCAGCCCTGACTGTTTTATCTAATGAAAAGGAATATTTAAATGACCTCCTTTGCCATTCTGGTTTGTGGCCACTAGATAATCCTGAAATCCAGAGTGATCTCAAAGAAAAGAGCCTAATACACAAATAACTGATGACATGATACATAAATAAGAAAAAATGGCTCCCTTATGTCTAATCCTCTGATTAGACCAAGGTCTTTATGGAAGGACATACTATCACCGGACATGAGCAGTGTAATATACCACCAATTTTTAAAATCTCTACTTCTGGTATGCTTTGCTCAACTTAATCCAAGGTTTTTGGGATGTCTGTATTACATGTTGCCAGCATGATAGGCCAAACTCAAGGTTCAACATCAATTAGTTACTCTTTCAGCTCCTTCCACATGCTAAGCATTGACATTATAGATCCTTTGCCTACAGATGTCAACAGTCACCAAATATATAATTTTGGACATAAAAATTACCAGATATATTGAAGCTGTATACATCCCTACAGTCACCTCATGAGCAACCGCTTTATTTCTGTAAAGGCAACTCTTAAAACAGCATGGTAGCCTAAGAGTGCTTCTATATGGTAATACCCTAAGTTTTACCTTAGAGGTGATCTGAGAATTAACTGTCCTATTTAAGACTTTCCAAGATTTAGCAGCACCCTACAACCATCCAAGAATAAGGCTGTATAGAGATTTAATGGCAAATTTTATCTCCATTCTGAGAGAGATGCTTCTACTGAGCTGTTATGATGAAATCATTTCCTACCAAGTATTATAATTGCTTATCAGGTCAGTTATTACAGGGAAATAAATCATACCAATTTAAGGCGTCATACAGAAGGAAACCTCCTTTACCAACCATTTTTTGACCCACGCTAATATTAACAACATTTAAAAACTGAGATCACTCTACAAGCCTTAACTGATGAGATACTTGACTGCAGTCTCTAGAAATGGATGCTTTGGTGCATACCACGACCAAGGAGACTAAAAACCTTTTTAAAGACCCTCCTTGCCAGTTTGCCAACTAGGTGGCTTAGTAATATCTTATTATCATTACCCCAGAGGATGAACTGGCAAGCTAGCTACCTCTTGGTCTGGCCCTTATAAAATTCTTCATAAAAATATCATAATTTTTCATTGTCAGCGTTGACAAGGACATGGTCATTAACTGGGTACATGGGTGATTTCTCAGAGCTTTTATACCCTTCTGACAGGACCTTGAAGGGCGTTGTCAGAACTTGAATCACGGATGAAGATGAATTAATAAAGGCAATTCAAAACTTCTCCAACTACAATTAGTTCAATTTCAAATTAAATTTAATGGAGGCACCAACCCCTGACTTAGCTGACAAAAGGAGAAAAGATCCAGAAGCATCTAAGACAAATGTGACAAAGTGGGCGCCCTATTGATTTTGGTGAACTATCATAACACAAGGTAAGTCACCTTGTCACGCATTTCTTCCTGAAGCTCAAGGATATCCTGATTTTTGGTCCAAAAGGGAACATACCATGCATGACAAACCCCAGCACCCTTTAAATATACAGAGCTTTCTAATATGATATATTTATTTTCTTAATTTTATATATTTAAAATAAGCTTCCTCTTTATAGGACAGTTTTTTTGGATATTTGGCAAGCCTTAGCCATCCCAGTGTTATGGCCCCTTGGTATAATTTTATTAAGAAATACTATGTCCTACTCTGATCAGATTTTATTCTTTTTCTTTACCTGTCACTGCTATCTATATTTATTTGAGGTGGGATGACCTGGGGGCGATACTGCACCAATAATAAGGAAATGGGAAATCTAAAAATTGGAGAAGGATGATAGATCCTGTAAACCTCCATGTGCAGCGTTATGGCACTGCTATCTATAGTGGCAATAAGGATAACCTAGGTATTTGTTAATTGAGGTTTAAAACTCATACTTCTGATTAAAATCATGTATATAGTGAGAACACTGGGTTGCGCATCAAAGTTTCACTGAAGAGGTATTAGAGTTTCTTTACAAGGTTTTGTATGACTCAAAGACCAACAAATAAAATCTGGTGCTTCATTTATAAAATTGTCAACCAAACTCAATGACTTGGTAAAAAACAAGTCAGGTGGGAAAGAAAAAAGAACTTCAAGTGCGTTATGGATACCATAGTAGGGTTGCCATAAGTTGTGTAAAGTCATATGCAAGCTCTTTATTTTATATGGAAACAAAGGAGCTTCACCTCATAACATTTTATGACTGAATTACAAGGGTCAAGTGTCAAAACCTCAGCAGTTATTACAATTCTTTGATCAAAAATAAATAACTCCTAATTTTAGTTGGTAAATTTTTAAGCTAATTTTTAAGCTGTTTAGACTCCCCCAAAAAATTTGCAGCAGTTTTTTTTGAGCTTTTTAACTAATATTGAGGCTTTATGTAATATGAGATTTCTTAATAAAATATTGTATAAAGACTCCTTCATTGCAAATATTATAAAGGCACCCACAGAATATGCTCTGTGATTCTGTAAGGTCCAAAAACCAATCCAGTGCCATTTGGAAACATATAACCCTAAAACAAAAGCAACCTTTAAATTCAAGGTAATGCATATAAGCGATCCACTACATCTCAAGACTTATGTGCCTTACATGCAAGAAAAATCACAGAATCTGATCTTAATCCTTTTTAGGGAATTAGATAGACTTAGATAAAAAAGAAGATATCAGTTATACGAGTTTTATAATCAATAAATTTGAGAATTTTTAATAGAATTAACATGTTTGATTGCAAGTAAAGCTTTATATATAGATTAATTATTCAGTTATTAAGGTTCAAGGGGAAAATACTTTTGGTGAATAGAGACTTCAAAATTAATAAATTGTGTCTTATTGATAAAGAAATGTGTACATGGCTTCATTGGGGCAAACTGATAGTTTTGCCTTAAAATCTCATGGTGAAAACAAACTGGCAACTAGAGACCATGTTGAGGAACAACTCAGATAAATTTTGTATATGAAAGCTTATCCTATGTTCTTTCTCTTTCTATCAGGATGAATTTATTATCAGCCCTGTATTTAAAAGAATTTAGCAATACTATTTTATTCTTTTCAAAGTCTACACACACTATTAAGAGAGGTATGCCTTGTTTGCCCTCCACTGGGACATTAATTAATTCAATTCTAAACCAAGCTTGTTTATTTCCTAGTAAAGGAAATTAGTATGGCGAGAAGCAATGTATTACTTCAAGAGCCCCGTTAATCAAATGGGCACATGGACATTCCTCATCTTTATATATGATTTGAGAGCTTGTTTTGGTCTTAAATACAATTGCATCATACTCAATGCTTCTAAGGATCAAATGGTTTGTTTGCCACTTAACAGCATTATTTTTAAAGTCATGATTAAAATTTTATTAACCATTTGACCACTACACATAAGCTACTATATCCCAACTTACCAAAATATCAGTATGGTGATGTAAACAAAAAAATTGATTAGACTTGGTAAAAAGCATGCTGGTGCTCATCAATAATCATGAAAATATTAATTCTATCTGGTAAAATTAGATTTAAAGGGACGCTTATTGGCTTCTATAAATCTGCTTTGGGTGACTGAATCAACATCAGCACTTTATATTTTCACCAAATGTCCTGTAACTTTATATCAATTTTGATACAAAACTTGAAATCTGTCTTCCTATTTTATTCTAAGTTAGACATAAATATTCTCAAAGTTAACTCAATTTTAATTGGCTATCCAACAAACCTTTATAACATTAAAAGAGGTATGGGAACTTAAGGTCTTATAAGATGAGATTCATGGAAAAGCATTTTCTGAAAAAAATGCTATATATCACATATATACAAACAAATAGATGTCATGGCATAATCTTGTGTAGAACATAGTCATATAATATGTTTTTAGTGCTAGAACGTACAATATATTTTTACCAGCTATAATTGCTCAATCCTTTCATATTAAGGTTCTACTAAAGTTGACATAAATGAATTAATCAAGTCAGATTCAAGGAGGTCAGGAAATATCAACATTAATCTGCACCTAGAGAAAGTATCTTTAATCAGGGGTTTTCCATTTGGGCTTTTATAATTGTTTCATACTTATACCAGAGGTCATTTTTTCATGAATTAGGAATGTTTTAGTATAATTGGGAGATTTTTTGTATATCTAAGACATGATGGTAAATTTTCCCACTCACAAACAACAAAATAAAGACCTTTTTTGGTGTAGTGACAGCGATACAGAATCAAGAAATATAAGTAAAATCAATTAATTATGGGTACTTAAGGAGGAGCATTCTAGGGTAACATGGTACTCAAATTAAGTTGTTCAGTCACAATCTATAGACTTGGAGGCTTTTCTATTCATGGACTATGCTAAACAAATAAAGCTTCAAAGCTTATCAGACTTTGTCATCTTTGCTGGGATTTGCCCTTGTAGAAGTGAAGTCCTTCCCTGGGTCTTTTATTATAAATATAATTCACATTAATCCCAAATTATAACATCTTAAATTCATTAATTGATGAATCATCAGGTTTAAAGCCCAAAATTACTTTTATTACCAAATTTTGATCCCTACAAGAAAGTTTAATAATAAAACAGGAATTGCAAGTCAATGAATTCAGATAAATTTCCTCCTTATCAACCCAATAACTGATTTGATAGGACAGTCACCACATTTAAAAATATTAACATATTGATGTGGGATATGAGAGCCAAATACAGATTATTTTTTTTAGTTTCCAACCTCACAACATTTAATTAACATACTCATTTGTGGTTGCTCTTCCATATCAGATAATGGAAACGACTTGACTACCACATGAGAAAATGCTGCAGTATGGGCTACACTAAGTATTAAGAGTACTTATTTAAACCAGATAAGGATAGTGATTCCCATTTTACTTACAGCTCTAAACCTGGACTATTCCCATCACTTTCTAGATATCTGAATCTATTCTCAGCTCCAAACATGTAGCGCTCTAATCCCCTATTAATTTTTTAAATTTTTATATTTTTAAATCTTATTCAAGGCGGGCTGACCTGGGGACAATAACGCACCAGTTAAGGGGAAATCAAATGAATGGGAAAGGAGGATAAAATCTGGAAAACCTCCATGCATGGCGTATGATAGGCCAGGAATTTCATGGACCGCATTTGCTATTTGCTATCTCAGTTCAGGGCATTGGTGCGCAATGCCAACAAAGTCATACTTGTCCCCTATCCAAAGTTCCTGACCAGAATCAAACTCAAGGAGGAAGTGGTAGAGGGTCCCTATTCTACCACTGAGGTATCCTCCCCTTCTAATCCCATATTAAAAATATTAACTTTTCCTTGGTAGTTTAGATGGTAATATCCTTAGACAAAGAAAAATTATAAATTCTTAGTAAAATAAATAGTTGTAAGTCTATTATCTAACTAAAAATAGGAATATATATCTGTCAAAAACGTATTTAACTCTATACCTAACCATTATTTCTTACACTGTATGCTTCAATACAACTGTACTTACTTGTGACAACTGGATGATTTTTTTACCACTTGTCTTAAATAATCTTAGTAAAATGTTCTTAGCTCTTTTGCAATTAACTAACCTCTTCATAAACCTTTGAGAAAAATGCACCCTTTGTGTGGATGCCTGAGTGGCACCAGATATTAAAGTCATAAAGTAGGTTATTATAATTGGTAAGCTGTGTGCCATTAAGACAAATAAAAATTACACTAGTATGCTTGCAATATGTAGCAGTAACCATGATCATTGTTGCTATTTAAAAAGAGGGTCAATTAAATCTGGTTGTTTATTATAAATATTACCAACAATTAATATAACTTTGTTAGAGCCTCCTTAACATATATATTAAAATTAGATGAAATAATGAAAAAATTTAAAAACCTGGAATAAAAGGAAAAGTTCAATTTTAAAGAAATATGTGTTAAAACAAAAATTGGAAATCCCACACATATTGGAAGAGAGTATAATTAGCAGGAAAATTATATTTAAGGAGATTTTAATCAAGAATTAAAAATTTAGAAGAAATTAATCCTTGGAAGAAACTAAATCAGTATTTGTAAAGGTTTTAAACTCAGGACAAAAATGAAGTAATTAGACACTCAGATGAATGTATTTTATAAACTTATAAATATTATCATGAAGTACAAAAGAGAATCAGTAGAGAAACTAGTATATAATCCAAGTATAATTTTCATCCTTCCTTTCAGTCAATAGTTTAATAAAGTATATGATAGTTAAAATTTTAGCCTCTTTGATTTTTAATTTATTTTAGCTTTAAGAGGACAACTGGAAGTTTCCTTAAAGTTTCCTCACCATTTGATATTGCTCCCTAGGATGATAACTTAGGGGCTATATTAGTTTTTTATTATGATAATCTCCTTGTTTGGCTATTTGCAAGTAAAGATGCGCAGCGGCTTCCCCTTTTGGGTTGAGCACCTCTAGTGCTAAAAAAAGAGGCCAACTGAAGACCGTTATTCCACTCACAGCATATCCCATATAAAAATCTCAAGGGCACTTAGTCAAAAATTATCTCTCCTCCAGCTGTACTTAGTGAACCTGAACCTACTGCAGTGGTAGTTGACCATTATCATGCTAAATTGGGAATAGTTCTTCTAACAACTTTTAGTATAGCAAAGCTAGTGATTCCTACTCTAGATCTAAACCATCCACTTACTACAGGATTGTGTGCCTTACCAGACTAGCTCATCTACTTTATTGGTCACTTGCCTCAGGAACCCAGTCAAGTATTCCATCAGATGGAAACTGAACTTCTCATATACCAGGCTTCAACATGAAAACTGCATTAATATCTAAATTTCTTAACCTGAGCCTCATTATTCTTCTGACATTAATGCATCTTGTAAGTTTTTTGTTATTTTTAGAAGCTTAATACCTAAAAGGATCACTGGGTAACAATAAGAAAAAGGATAGAAAAAACCCTACAGCTTAAATACAAATTGTTACAGTTAGTACTACTAGGTGTGTACCAACCTTAGGATGTATTTCCTTATAATATGATCAAGATGACTCTTGCAGATGTGAAGAAAGGATTACAGTTGTTGGGAGCACAATTTAAAGCCTATCCAGGATAATATATTGTTGATGCCCACAAAGTCCTTTGTAGGATCACTCTTAACAGGTGATGCAGTGGAGTAGTTTACCCAAGTGTTAATAGAAGATGAAGACTTATTCTAAGACTATGTAGCCTTCAAAATAAAATTATTGGAAGCTAAAACACCCAAAGGAACTTAAGTGCTGGCATTATTAAATCTGATGAAAATTGAACAAGTAAATTTAACTTTGGACAAGTATATCCAAAAGATTTCGTCACCTGGTGGCTGTGGCTGGTATTGATGAAGAACTGGGTGCCTTTACTTTTGACAAGGGCTTCACTACCAATTGCACAACTTTTTACGTCATTATCACCCTACAATGACACTGGAATAGGGTTTGTGTTGGTGAAGAGTTTGGAAGTGGACGTGGGGGTCCACCAACCGTACAACCTTAACCACCTACAGAAGGCCTATCCCTAAAGTTAGAACAGAAGAGCTACAAAGACATATTTCTGAGCAACTGTGATTTTTTGTCACCAACCTAGAAATACTTCTCATAGTTGACCAAAGAAGGCGCAATCAGCTCCACAGCTATGTCTCTCATAAATAAAACTACCCACCCTTATCCTGTTCTTGATCTTAAATTATTATTTATTAAAGAAGAGGAAAATTTTGAGGCAATGTTGGATTCAGGAGCAACTTAAAACTTCCTTGACACTTTTATTGCTAACCATATAGTTCTAAAGCGCAATATCCGAGGGCTTTATGTTATTTTAAGGAATAGATGAATTGTTCAGGCCTATCATAAACATTATGACTATCAAAATAGGAAACTTCAAATTGGATTTCACAATCTGGATTATAGAAAACCTACCCTAAATATTGTTCTTAAGTCACCCTAGGCTTTTTAATCAAAAAGCAGCTCTATACTGTAGTAGTGAAAAAGTTACAATTACTCATAAAATCCAAGCAAGAAGTTTTTCAGTGAATAGTACTATTAAGAAAAACTTCTCCAGAAAATCTCATTTTTGCCATGTAAAGCAGAAAATTACAGATTTTTCTTCATACATGGATCAAAATAATCTGTGAAAAATCAGCAAGCAAATTGCCAAATCACAGGCAATTTGACCCTGCCATAGACCTTTTACCTGGTACCCAGCCATCTCATGGTCCAATCTACAGTTGTAATCAAAAGAACAGACTGCCTTAAGAAGCACATTGAAGAGATGTTACAGAAGGACTTTATCAGTATATCTAAAACCCTATGTACCTCTTCAATGCTCTTTGTGAAGAAACAAAATATGGACATTTGGCCATGTGTTAACTACCAGCGACCAAATAGAATTACTGTCAAGAATCAATACCCTATACCCAATGTAGATGAACTTAGTGACCAGCTGACAGGAGCAAAATTTTTTTCAAAGTTGATTTAAGAAATGCTTTCAATAGAATTTTTATATGTGAGGTGATGAATGTAAGACTGTTTTTAGAGCCTCTTATGGGTTATTTAAGTACTTGATTGTGCCCTTTGGACTTTGTAATGCACCAAGAACATTTCAAAAGATGGTTAATACAGTACTGGGGACTTGCAAAAATTAATTCTGCGTTGAGTATCTTGATGATATTCTTATCTATAGAAAAACAGTTGAAGAGCATACAGAGCAATTGAAATAATATTCCAATGATTAGCTGAGAACAACTTATTTGTAAAGAGGAAGACATGCGAGTTTTTCAGACTGAAGCTAAGTTTCTTGAATATTATGTCAAAATAAAAGGATTTTACATGACTAAGTATAAAATTGAAGCATTGACTTAATTGACACATCCAAAGAACCAGAAAAAAGTTAGAAGTTTCCTGAGCCTAAAAAATATTTAGCAGATACTTTATCAAGGTTTTCTTTCAGAACCTCTTACTTTTACAACACTTACATCAGATAACATTAAGTTTTCATGGACAGGAAAATAACAAGCTCCCTTTGAGACCCTTAAGTCTGCCTTTGTTCTGCGTTTATAATAGCTATGCCTGATTCAGCTAAACCATACACCTTAGAGACTGATGTTCCAATTTTGTTGTGGTTGGAGTTCTCCTTCAGGAGGGAAATGATAATAAGCTACATCATGTAGCTTATTACTATAAGAAGATGACTACAGCTGAATGTTACTACCAAATATTTGGTAAAAACTCCTAGCTATTATCAAGGCACATAAACGCTAGCGTAGATATATATGTGGAGAAGAACATATGGTTAGGATCCTCATATATCACAAAAACCTTACTTATTTCACCAAGCCACAGCAGTTAAAACAGAGACAAGCTCACTTATTATTGGCCTTTGTTGATTATGATTTTGAGATTATTACAAATTTGGGAAGGTAAACATAAGGCCAGATGCTTTAAGCTGAAATTTAGATCACGTACAAAGTGAGGCTGTTATTAGATAACATAACACGCAGACTCTTCTTCTGCCAAAGATATTCCAACCAATATTAACTATGTACAGCTATCTACTAGTCAAGATGAAGTCCTTCTATCTCAATTCAGGGATGAAACTTGTAATCATATTAATCAAGGATTTATCATACAATTTTGATAGCACTTGTTATGGTCAGAATTATTCTCTAATGGAAAAACTTTATACCTTAAAGTCCTTCCATATGTCCCTAAAGGCCCGTTACGTTTAATGTTAAAGATTATCATGATATCCCAGCATCAGGACATCCTGGTAGGTTCAAGACTATGAAATCCATTCAACGTCAGTACATGTGCCCAACATGAAGAATGACACTTTTACCTACTTTGGGGGTTGTGAGGTTTGAGGTCGCACCAAGATAAGAAGAAGACATCCAGAAGGGCTACTCCAACCTTTAGACATTCCAAAGGACCATGGACATCTTTCTCAATGGACTAGATTGTTGAACTGCCAAACTTTAAGGGGATTAAATGCAATATTGGTGATATTGTATCAATTTTTTCAAGATGGCATATTATACCTAAAACCAAAATCGTAACAAAAACAGTTATATTCATGAATCATGTGTTTCTTCATCATGCATTTCTACAGAAGTAGGTCAGATTGAGGTCCCCAATTCACTTCCAAGTTTTTGAGACAAGTTATGAAAGATCTGAATATCAAAAGGTAACTGTCAAATTCTTACCACCCAAAGTGATGACTATACTTAACATGCAAGCCATATTTATAACAGTACCTCAGATGCTATATTAAATTTTTAAAGAGAACTGGATGGATTTACTTCCTATGGCTAATTTTTTTATAATAGTCATGAGCGAAGCTCCACATGTATGGCATTTTCCAAAGTTAATTATGGGTTTGTTCCTACTTGAAATTCTTCTCCTACAGTTGATGTTGATAAACCCACTGGTCAAAACTGTATTAATCATGAGATCTACTCACTTGGAATAAAAGTAGAGCTTGAAAGACTCAGAAAACATGTATTGACTTTGCTGATTGGAAGTAAAACCTTGGAAAACCTTTAGATAATGGAGATAATGTTTACCTAGATGCTAGAAAAATACCAACAATGTTACTACAAGCCTGTTAGTCCATAGGAGATTGGGGCCCACCAAATTACAGAAATAATTGGTAATATGGCATATAAATTAAACCTTCCTGAATCCTGGAAACTACATAACTTCTTCAAACGAACCTTGTTGCATAAAAGAGGATAAATCTTCATTACCCCATCAAGTAGTACATTCAGCCCCTCCAGCTTTGCAAAAATAGGGTGGTTATGTGTATGAAGCTGAGGAGTTATTAGGAAGAAGATTCATCAGAGGAAAGACTCAGTATCTTATCAAATGGTTTAATTTCCACGCGAGGAAAACACTTGGGAACCTAAAGATAACCTAATTGATGCCCAGAAGCTTTTTGAAGAATATCAGGAAAAGAACAATAAGTTAAAAATGAAAAGGAGATCACCTTTGGAGGTGAGTAATGTTAGGGCCTCCCTAACATATATAGGAAATATTAGATGAAAAAATTAAAAAAGGTTTTTTTGGTAGCTTTTGAATATTCAATTTTAAAGTAATATGCAACAAAACAAAATTGGAATTCAACATCTATTGGAAGAAGGATGTTAAATAGGAATATCATATTTACTGGGTTTTAAAATTCAGAATTAAAGTGAAGTAAAGCAATTATTGGAAGGAGGAAAATCAGTGATTATGGAGAAAAATAAACTCAGAACCAGAAATTAAAGGTAATGTGACCCTCAGAAGAATAAGTTTTGTATAAACTTAAAAAATATTAATATTAAATGCAAAGGAGAATCAAGGTGAGAAACTTTTATTTAAGTCAAGATTTATTTCTATTATTCCTTGCAGCCAAAAACTTTATAAAGTATATGAGATTTAGAATTTTAGCTTTTCCAATTTCTATTATTTATTTAAGCTTCAAGAGTCCAAATGGAAACCTTTATTCCACTCACAGCATATCCCATATGGAGAATCACCAGGGCACTTGGTCATAACATATCTCTCCTCCAGCTGCACAAAGTGAACCTGAACTTACTGCTGTATTAGTTGGCCATTCTTATGCCAAAGCTGGAATAGTCTTTCTCAAAACTCTCAGTATAGTAGAGGCAGTTGTTCCCGCTATAGGTCTTTACCATCCTCTTACTACAGGATTTCTGTACCTTACCAGAATAGCTCCTCTACTTTATTGTTAACTTGCCTTAGGAACCCAGTCAAGTATTCCATCATGTGGAAACTGGACTTCCCATATACCAGGCCGCGACAACCTTGACACATAAGATAAATGACTGTCAGAGATAACATGGTCAATAAAACACTGAGAATAGAAGACTCAAGGGCTATTAAAATGTGCTAACTAATTAATAAACTTCCTTTTATTTAGAAATCACATGTCCTGGGATATAAAAACTAATCGCACTGAGATTATTCTATTTAGTTTGTGTATTATTTTGTGAGTGGCATTAATTACTTAATTACTGAATTACTGATTAAAATATATTCTGATGTCATTGACGAGATCATAATATATCAGAAGTTTATTCTCTCCATCATGAAGTTAACTCTCTAAATACAAAGAACATAAACTTTAAATTAAACAGGATTGGTTGTAGAAGAGAGTTCTAAATCCCCTTTTTATACACTGCAGCGACCAAAAAATTCCCAACTAATTAAGATGATGCCAGGTATGTAATTCTGTTGGATGATTTATGCTTTAATATATATCTGACAGTGAGGACTGTGAACTTCAAGCCATTTTTGTACCAGATAGGTCCTTTCCAGTAAGCAACAAAGGAATTAGTAAGGAATAACCATTTAATTGTCCACAGAAAAGAAATGACTCCTGAAAGTTAATGTTTTCCAAAATACCATTATAGATGGGGGTTATCTGTCCCTGCACCACTGATAAAGTTATATAAAAAGCCAGCAGCGCTCCTTGTTTCTAAGATAAGGAGAACATGGGCTCCAAAAAGTGGGATAAGTTTTGTGTATGAACCATGAACATAAAGATTTATCAGTTTGTATTTCAAAGAGATAGATATAAAATCATTTTGTTTTAGTGAAATTTTATTTATCTTGAACTGCTTAAAAATCCAGAATTAAGATCCCTATTAATTTTAATTCCTTTGCATATAAAATTCGAAAATTGTATATCTAGGGTAAGCTAAATCAATTAGTTGCATGCAAAATATATATGTAACTTTTTAAGCTTTTCCACTTTTCTCATAATATTTTGAAGGCCTATTTATAGGCAAACTTGGTTTTGATTAACTCTTCATTAGTTCAAGCTCCAGTGATTTTTTTGCCTTTCTTGATTTCTTTTTATATTTCAACTTTTTCATGCATTTTCTGTTGGTCTTAATTTTGATCTAAATTTATAGAAATTTAAAAAGCCCTATCTATAGGTTGGGTTTCATTCCTTTGATTAAGATTTCTCTTTTAATGCCTTGGCTTTACCATATCCTTTGTTACCATATCAGATGTTCCAATTTTGTTGGACATGGATCTAAAATATTTACCAAAGGCATGAACATAGCATGATTCTATTAAAAAGTAAGCTCTCTTCAGAAAGCAATGAAAAGTGAAATTAGTCCTAATTATGTTAATTTAATGATCAAAAGTAGTTTAATACTTACAAATTTATACCTTTAGGGGGAAGAAATAAATTGTAAGCACCTGAAGATGGAGGAATTCCAACTAGTGCCAATGATGATGGAAGATTTAAAAATTCTCCATCCAATATTTTATTTTACCAGATGAATTGTTGAAGTTATTATTATCAAATCAGGCAAATGGCCAGTATACAATATTGTTCAAGACTTTGAATCTAAACGCTTTAAAAAGCCGCTATCAACTGAACCCCAACCATGAGATCCAAAGTGGGAAACGAGTCAATAACCAAAAGTTGTATTGATACAACTGACCAAGGAGTATGAATTACACAAGGAGATATCTAGAATCCTAGTTCAGTTATGTCCACAATGAGATGGAGCTCATGTATACAGAAACATAGCCAAATGGATGCCACAAATATAGAAGAATTAAAGAAGCGTCTCACTAGAAGTTTATTATGAACTTACAATATTGTCTTTAGCCCATTTCCCTTATTCTTACTCAATATATATGACCTTAAAGAAGTACAAAAATGCTTCTTTTTTCTAAAAAAGGAGTTTAAAATTACAAAATCTCAAGTTTATCCTATGGCTCATTTATTTTTTGGTTTCTGTTAAAAGATTTCCAGTAACCAGTCTGGGATCAGAATTGAGAAGGTGATACAGTGGCCTGTTTGGAATTTTTTAAAGAGAAACTCGCAAAGAGTCTATTTTGGTTGCTAATAATGCCAAAGAAGATTTTTATTGAGGATTCCGTTTTGTCTTGAGGTCAAATACCAAGTCTATGCAAAGAAGGCAAGAGAGTGTCCAGGAAGATATCTTTGCCATTGCAAATAACAACTGCACCCAGCAACAATTACTACATTGGTTACCAAGGGAAAAGTCACTCACCAAGTATTGTTACACCTCTGTCACTTCAGAACCACTCCTGTTGTTTAATATGTGCACTCAACAACCCCTAATAAGCTAATTGGGCAACTAAATTAAGCATGAAAAGGCAAGGAGTTGACTCTCATGCTTACTACAGGGTGTCACCATCAGACCAAATGAGCAAAGTGCTTATGATCCCTCAAGAAATGAATTACATTAAAGAAATGGAAGCTTATCATGGTGAGTATTTCTATGAACTTCTGGTGAGGGTAAAGAATACTATTAAGTCTATCTAAGAACATTGGAATTGTAATTAGTTTTTATAGACACAACTTAAGTATTTCATAAAACTGTTAAGAGCGCGCATTGCTGCTAAGTTATTTTTGTTGGGAATTTTTACAACGAAAAATTTTGATTCCACTCTTGAAGGTTACAGAAGACTGATTACTACATCTCAAAAGCAAAAATAGAATAATTATCCGCACTTTGAACAAATATGGATAACATTTTGATTAGAATGTCTCCAAGATTTACAACTTTAACAGGTTTATGTAAGATCTGAAAATCAAAAAAGTGCAGCTATAGTCATAATTAACCCTTTAGAGCAGCTACCCACCTTGAGAAACCATTGTTTGCCACCCAAGTGACTTCTCCATTTATGCACAACTTGCGCAGAGAATCAGTTATAAAGACCAAATTAAAAACTACTCTAAGATCATGTACACTCATGATAAAGAAATCATTGTAGGTTTTTCTGCAGATTTACAATAACAGCATGGATGGCGCAAGTATTTCCAGAAAGCTCTCCACATACAAAGATGCATCTTTCTCTAAGCTCAAGAGATTCTTAATGCAAGTATACGCTATTAAATACTTAGAATGATGTTAAAATATCCTCATATATAAATTCTAAAGCGATCAAGATGCCCAGAACTTGAAGCAGGAAATCTTGTCTAGTGAAAATGGGAAAGAACAAATCAGTCTCAAATACGTTGCTAGTTATCATCTAAGACACAGCAATTAAGGACAACATGCACGATGGACTTTCCTACTGTGAATACTGTGCTACCTAGTTTTTAGAAATTCATTCCGCTTAAAGATACATATGACCCTATCCAACAAGGCTGCAATATCACAGAATGTCATTAAAGAGGCATTACTCAATGTATAAGGGACATACAAGATTGAATATAAAGCCACCATACAGCCGCCTCAAGAGTAAACAAAGCTTTATATGCCATTCAGGATAAGATTCAAAATCCTAAATATAAAATCAAAAAACATGTAGAACGTCATACTGGATAGGAACCTACATGTAACCAATGTCAAAAACCAGGACATTTTTAACGTTACTTTCCAATGAGTGTCACCAATAAAAGGTATATCAATCATGGAATACAATAAAGCTGCCGTGGAATGGTGGATTTCCATACAGAAGAAGAGGATCACAAAAATTAGGATGTATGGAAAGTTACCACATGCTTGGAGCGCCTAGTGCTTTAGCTACTAACTTGACTACAATTAAATACAATTAATGGAAAAAGATCAAATGACATTAACCTGGAGCAGGCTATTCAGCCCACAAGGATAATCATAACCGTTGAATAAGGAGAAAGGCTCGTGATTAATACATTAGAAAAAAAAGAAAAAGATAATGAGATTACTACTAACTTGGTTACTCTAAAAAAGAATCTTTAAAGTAGGCTGAAGAGACTGACATCAATGTTTTGACAACCAGAGACCTGTTTGGTAAGAGTGTGATGAAAATAAAATTTATAATACAAAGAGTTTGCATGTTGCTCATCCTTGATACAGTGTCATGAAAACGGCAGAAGAAGATTAGACCAGCCTGCCAGTTGGGATGCGTGAGCACCTAAAAAGTAAGCCAGAATGCCAGAGGCATAGCCACACATACAACGTTGTATGGAGCCACAAAGTGGGAATGATAACCCATTAAAGTAGAGTATTTGTGAAAAGCAACCTGAAAATGAACCAAATGGAGACAAACCCAAAAACTGGGGGTCTCACTGCAGGGGATTGTACCACTGGGATAGCTTCTACAGGGTTACCAGTAGGTGGGCTCAATACAGCTGAGGAGACAAGGGGGAGGATCCTTGCTTGGAAATGGTGGATGTAAGGCCACAAGATCCCAGTATATTGATGGCAGATATTTGAAATAAGGGGGTTTAATTTCCAGAAGTGTCTGGCTCGTTGAATCCAGTTGATGATGGTGGGAGTCATAGTAATCATCAAAACTGGTAAATCCCATCCAGTATAGGAACTGACAGGCCACCAGGTTAATGCAATTGGGATTTCAGACTGAAGGATAAAGATAAAGTAAAAATTGATAGTTTTGCAGCAGAAATTTATTTAAAAAATAAAGAGAATCAACCAATGATTTTCTCAGTGCGATGCAACTGATTAAATAGTGTTTGATTGATGTGGGTACAAGCAGAAATTGGGTCCCTCAAATTTGACCTAACCCAGCGAATTTTTGGGGAAGGGGGCAGGTAATCTCAATGGGAACCAACATTGAAGGATATGGTAGCAGGCCAAGTTGTTGTCTGTTTGACCTCAAATGCCTGAACTGAGACTTGACTGCATTTCTATTGGTTGGTGCAACAGCATCTAGCCCAATGAGTAATGGGAATTCTAAGGGCCACCACACATAGGGGTGGTCCCAATTGGTTGGAAATGGGTTTGGGATGCCCAACCTGCCTGCGCCCGGTCAATGGGCTGTTTATTCAGTCAAATGAGTTACATCAGTCACAACTCCTGATTTTCTGGATAGTGGTTTTGAACTGTCAGCGATGGTTTCTGAGGATACCATCTGCACATTAAGGATCATCCCCAACAATTTTGAGAGGTGGTTAGCATCAGCGATTGTATTGATGACTGAGTTGAAACCATCTGCAATTCCAGCTGATAATTTGACATTTGTCCATTTTTGAGTATGCATTTTCTGATAGTCTGGCTTTGATCCCATCAGTCTCAGACCCTTCAACTTTGATTTAGGATCTTGGCGCAGATTTCCTTAATCTGGCTAAAAGTTTAACCGAGGCGAGTGAGGGTACTGGGGAATGAATCTGAAGAGGAAGGTCTGTTACCCAGTGCTCATCTACCACGTGGTCAAGGTTGCCATGGGTGATGAGGGGTACATATGCCCTCTTCAGTCCCTTTTTATTCAGAAACAGAAAAAGCACCCAATCTATGCATAGGGGACGTTCCCCTGGACTTACATACAGGAGCTCCTGTCAACATAATGTCCTCCAAGTTAAAGAAAATGAAGTTTAAGCCTAACATCAACTATAATGTCAAGTACAGAAATTCTGGATCCAACATCACATGCACCTTGGGAGCTTACTATTTATCACCTTATATTTTAGAATGGTATAAATTCTCCAGAAGTGGATCTATACAAAGAACAATGCAACTTTTTAGCTTGGCACCCATTTTAAAAACTCAATTTTTGGCGTAATTATATCTCCCTACCAGCACTGAGAGTATCCTCAGTTACCAGCTGTTTTTAGTTTTAAAGATGCTGCCACTAAGTTTTTCAAGCAGAAGACATGCTTAATGGGAACAGAACAATTGATCTACCTTACCAACTACACTCTTAAGGAAATTATTGTCAAACAACTACCTACCACGGTCAGCGCTGAAGGAGGACTATCAATAAGCACAAGCAAGACCATAGAACCTTGACTTGGTAAACAACAGAAGGTGCTACTTTCACTTAATGTAAAGATATCCCAGATAAAGGACTTGAGTTATATAGTCACAAATAATATCAGAGAGCAAGAGATGAAGGATTTACCTGGGTTCTTTAGTTCAAGCTTCACAGGAGAGATTATTGTAATATTAGGGGACATCACTAACCACTTTTTTCAAGTGGAGAAACAACAAGTTGTTGGATAAAAATGACTAACGAGTTACAATATAATTACATTTTTTCATGTTGTTGGAGATTTTAACAAACTAGGACTCAACAAAGTGACGAATAAAAAGCAAATAAAGTCAGAAAAGCTCTTGGTTGAGTTTATAAACATCTTTAGCAATATACCAAATAACTATAACTGTTGCAAAGGATAGGGTATAGAGTAAATACTGGCTCATCTATACTTTTCAAAACAAACCTTTTTTTGAAACAAAAGTAAAAATTTATTTACCACAAAGAAATTGAAGCAACTCACCATATCTGAGCATATCAGACCATCAGAGCCCTTGGGCTTCACAACTGTTGTTAGTATGCAAGAAAGTGGATAACGCCATGTTATCATAATTTAAACCACCTAATTAGAGTTACAAAAATACATGTATACACTTCTTTAAATTTATGACGCTCTTAAGCGACTAGAGGATCAAAATACGTTCTGCCATAAAACTGGCCAGTGGTTACTACAGATGTAACTGTCACCTGAAAAGAAATAAGAGTGTGTTTTATCAGAAGTCAGAATTTTTTCAAATGAGGATTCCAAAGAGGCTGTGAAACGCCCCTACAACTTTTTAAAGGAAATGAGCAAATTTTTTTGGGATCTGAAGTTATAAACTGTGTCAATCTACCTGGACGATATTGCTGTGTTTAGTTGCACTTTCCAGAAACATCCCTAACACTTTTGTGAAATGTTTATTTGACACCAAGATACCCAGTTTAAAGTTTAAACGTAGCAAATGACCTTTATAAAAACAGTTAGAGTTTCTTGGTCTAGAAATATAACTTTGGGGGATCAAGACATAAGAGTGGAAGATTTTAGCAAAGTGCTATGAAACAACCATTAAGTATTTGTGACATCCAAGTTTTTCTTAAGATGGGAAACTATTATCAGTCTTCTAACATTTTTCAAACTTAGACGCACCATTAACACACCTTGTGACAAAGAAAACCAAGTTTGAATGGGGCCTTGAACAAGGACAGGCTTTGAGGAACTAGAGCAAAATTTGTTGAAGTATTATTTTTGACCTACATAGACTTTAACGAGACATCTAATTGTTTACAGACGCCAGAAATATTGGGTACAAAGCTATACTCACCTGCTTCTATGAAGAAGGGATAGACCTTCTTATTAATTACTATTTTAAGGTTTTCTGATAAGTGGACAAGAATTACACAATGACCATAAAAAGTGTTTGGCATCTATCAGAGCAGCAAATCTATTTCAATCCTAATTGTATAGAGTTAATTTCAAAGTAAGACGGATCATGCAACACTCCACAGCTATTCAATATGAAGGATCTTATTAGTTGGCTTGACAAATGTTCAGTAAAAACGTCAAGGATATAAATTTGAGATCAACATAGGCTGTAAACAAACACTTTACCGTTGAAAGACCGTCTTGACTACCTGTTTTACACCTTAAAGCACATGGCAGCCATTGACTATAAGAAATGATTGGGATGCAATAAGAATTGTGGCAGGAGGAGACTGATGAAGTAAAAACTACTATAAGAAAATGCTCCAAAGATACAAAATTTATCTTTGAGAACCTTTGGAAGAACATTAGAAATGGTATCCCTAGATACAGCCCAGTAACTAGATGAATTTACTAATTAAAGCTCAGAATCATGATGGACATCTATGTTTCCAGAAGACATTATCTTAAATGAAGGACTGATTCTATTGGGAGTCGATGTCTGATGAAGTGTAACAAGCCTTTGAACTATTTATACCCTGTGAGAGTTTCACAATCCTCAAAAATTAATTTGAGTATCTAATTTTCCTAAAAGCACCCTTTTACAGGGGATCATAGATGTCATAGGACTTCTACCAACCGCTTCAATTGAAGTTCATTCATTATTGTGTCAATTGACCATTCCACATGTAAAATTGGCGCTTGGTCGCCATATGTAACTGCACAGATAAGGTGCACCATTATTTAGAGTAAGAAATTAAAGCAGTTACTTTAAAAAACAAATTAAACTTAGTTATTTAAAAAGATTTTACTAAAAAAATATAAAGGAAAAGCAAACCATAGTCTCTAGAAAATAACGTTGGCTGGGGCTCATGGGTTTTCTTCTTAGTTCTTAATAATAAACTTACACCACTTTATAATAAACCAGATCCACTCTCAAGTGACTAAACCATCATTATATACCTCAATACTCCAGAAATACTATCAGTGCCAGCTATCTGGTAACTTAATGACATCATATTATACTCATTTTTATAAGTTCTGGAAAGCCAATGAGACTAAGGCCTTAGTCTCAGGAATTTACAATGTAGTGATGTTGACTTATATAGAGCTGAAATACTGATTGACCAGATAATAATAATAATAACTAGTAGCATCTAGTACTAAAAAATAATAATAACTAGTAGCTACATTTTACTCCAACGCTGGGCAAAAGAGATACTATACTTAGAGTGATTCACATTAATAGGCTTCTTAACAAAGTAAGTCAATGTAAATTAGTGATTCAAATTATAGCACCTGTGGGGTGGTGAGGGAAAAATTATAACATTCCATAATAACTTCAATTGGTGATAGGTGTTAATATAGACTATTGTAACTAGCTATCACAATTTGGCATGGCAAAGGTTAATAAGTAGATTTATACAGTAGATTGATGTTGGTGTAGTGGACCAATTGATCAAAAGTGCAATATAATTACTACCAGATATAAAGTAAATAAAAAAATTTCATATGGTTGCTCAAACAAAAATTGTGACGTTTCCCCCACTTGACCAGATATTGGTGAATAACAAGTAATGGGAGGTAAACTATATTATTTGAGAAGCTGTATTCATAAGGACAGAGCACTTCTGGTACTTCTTCAAAACTTAACATGTACTTGACTAAAATAAGACAACCTTTTGTAGGATCCTTCAGCGTTTAAGCGTCAGTTTATGTCTTCTCAATAAAGTACAAAAGCTCTTTCCAGATGTGCTCCAACTTACTAGTTCTTCTAAATACATGGTTATTACAATACGGGACCAATTCCCAAACAGAAAAGTTAGTAAGATAATTTATTCTGCATTAAGTGCTTCTAAGTCCTAATTTTATGGACTGAGCTTTGGAGTAGAATTCAATCTGTAGCTGAATTAAGGTCTTCGCAAGTTTATCAAAATAATTGATAGAACTTATATTTTCCTTATAAACACATGAATACATAAAAAAGGGTAGCGCAAGATACTTCCTATGAAATCATTCATAGGGGTATTGTAAGGGATTTGAGACAATAAAAAATCAAGACAAAAAACCTAAAATCAAACTTGAAGAGCATACTACTGAACCCTCTCAATTGAACCTGATATTAAAGGTGCAATTGGGAAGTTCAATCAGGGATCATCAAGCGCGGAGGAACTGATGGAGACGACTTCTGGATTGGCTCCCCAGCCTCTTAAGCCACAAAAAAGATGACTTTGATCAGTGCAATCACAAGGTCATTGCCAATGGAGAACAAAAGCCTTTACTGGGCAGTTAATCAAGTATGACTTAAAAGATCCTGATCTTAGAGAACCATGGAGGTCTTCTCAGCGGCAAGTCTGACTCGCCCTATAGATATAAAATCCTTTTAGTTTAATAAAGTAGTCTGTTTAACCTATCTTTATCTTCCTTCAAAAGCCCTTTAAATCAAACAGCTTCAAGCCCCATTAGAACCTCAACTTACAGCCAAAAGACAGATAAGCTAACAGAAGTGGTGCTCACTACAGGGGGACTCTAAGTTCTACAATGAAAATGTCTACTACAAGAATTAGAAAACAATTTAACCAATAAAATCAATCCATAGATTGGTCAAGTAGTATGTCCTGATGGATCAACACTTTTCAGTATGTGGCGACTCCTTTACAACCCAAAAGCTTGGAATTGTAGCCACTTTTGAGTTCACATTACCCTCAATTTATCAAACTCAGTATCAACACAGCATGATAATATCAAATGAAAATATTCAGCAACTATTGAAGATATACTCTACGGGAGGCTGCTCCAGTTGTTCTTAAACCACATATGTACCTTGTCTATTGCTAGACTTATCCACTCAGCATTACTCCCATCAGGAGAATTAGCTCTTAAAACTAAACGCTATCTCCAGAGTTTTGTTCATCAGCCATAGATCATATCCTAAAAGTGTTAGGACTACATCATCATGAAGTAGCTTGACACCTGGTACTTAACTAAATCTACATTAAACTATTGTAGATTTACTAAAATGAAGCCTTCTTGTTTGTTAGCAACAACTGGGAGGCCATTGCGGACAATCAACAATTGATAAATGAATTTTGGAGCCATATAGGTATACTGGATGACATATCCCTGACTATATTGAGGATCAGCTTCACCAAAAAATTTCCTTCTTGAATTTTACTGGGGTCACAATCTTAATCAAATTGAGGCCCGCTCCAGTTACTACAGCAACCTTATCAGAATTTATCCTCCCACAAAAGCACCCTCATAATAGAGGGTCATGAGGGGCCCAGAGGGCTCAAAGGGCCATCTGGTTCTTTGATTCCGATTCCTAGCCTCCAGGAGAATTTTGGAAGCAAGAATATGAGCTGCTATTGTATCCTTATGAGATCATATAAGAAATGTAGCTTAGTGGTGCAATATCCGCCTGGATGGGGTCCCATTTGATCCCCAAGTCAAGCTCAATGCCCTGTTAGATGAGATGGACAATTCAGTGCATATGCTGAGCTCACTGACAATTATATAACTCAATATAAACAAACCTGACGTGGTTAATATACCTGCTTCAGCAATTGCAAAAACTAGCTTCTACTCGAAAGTGATGCATACAAGCTCTAAAGAAAAAAAACTAAACCTCAAATCCTCCGTCACCTCTCTAAACCGCCACAGGGAGAAGTTCAAGAGGACTTTGATGGATTTGACTAACAATTGGATCAACTGGTCCCTTGAAACTATGAAAAAACTAATATTTCTGAGACTGACCCTAGCCCTGACAACACTAATGTCTACTCCTAATGTGACTAATTTTTCTTTTTTTGAGGAGAGAATAACTCCAGTCAAGAAAACATCACCTACTTTTTGTATGCTTATGTGAGCTTAATGGAGGAAGCCATGGACCATCAAAAAGAAGCATATCTACTCTTGTTTGAACAACATAGCTATAAGATTATGACTCACCATCTGAAAAATTGCCAACAATGGGATGAAGTCTACACTTCCCTAATTCAGGAGCTCAGTATCCCATATCTATGAAAATTAAAACCAGGCGTTCATGGCTATCCTTTTGAACAAAGGAGAAAGTCCCATGAAGTTTGCCGGTTAGTTCTATGTTAAATAACAGCCTTTGGTTACCATGAACCAAATTACACTAGAAGCTTCTAAAACCTCTATGGTCTCTGCCATGGGATCTTATCCTGAGGCCCAACTACATTTACCATGTGCAATAGTAACTTCATTGGTATTCTAGAAATAAAAGAAGCTCTTATTTATATTTATGCTTCCACCTTAAGCTTAAAGACATCTGCTTCAGCCTCACTCAGATGGCCTCATATCCATGTTGTTAAGGTATGAAAATCTTAAAACTTCAATACACTTATTTTATATGGATTCAGCCAAAAAGACAAGAAAGTTTTGGAAGGGACTTGCTGAGGAGGCAGGAAGAGAGACGTCAGCATGAAGGATGAGGCACTCAATGTTAACATCCATGTATAACCTTAAAACTCTTGACAACACACTCTGAGTCCAATGCTGTACCTAGCAAAGATGTATTGAAACTAATTAATAATGATGAACCTGATACAGCTTACTCTTCTAATGAATCTCCTGTCTCTTACCTTGCCCCCTCAATTTGGGAGCTTGGTAACATGAGTAGCTGTTTAAGATCATAAGGTTTCTGCTCACGCCATTGTTGAAAGTGGCGCCCCTGTAAATGTTATTTATAGAAATTGATAAACAAAGTAAAATAAACACTGACTTACCCCACTTTATTGAAAATGGCATGAATGAACCACAATGCACTTGTTATATTGTTGCCTACTCCTCATTACCTATCCATTTCAGCAAGTTGGCACTGCATACCTCACCATTCATCCTAAATAATCCCAGCTATGACCTTCTCATTGAGACCCATTTCTTCACAAATACTCCACCATTGTACATCATGACGTTGGGTTCTTATCGCTATTGAGACATATGATTCCACTGGTATTAAGACCTCTTAAGATGCCAAGTCAGGGGTCAAAGCTCAGGCTTGTCTCTTGGAGATAAAGATTGTATTGATATAGATTAAATATCATATGATTGGCTCACAGGTGCGGATACTCTCTCCTGAGTTAAACAGACAGGAGGGCATGCCTATCTAGTTACTAAGGTTGACTAATATACCGCCCAAGTCTCAGGTTATTGTTGACACTAGGGCATGTCAATATCTCATCAATGAGCTTACTAGAGATACATGGTGTGGATAACCCATCTTATTGAGGAAGTCCTTACCTGCCCCAGAATTTTGAATCCCACTTATGTTGGGTCCATCTTGGTTTTGCTGGCAAACCTACCCAATAATCTGGACAGTTGGCCTCAATACTCCAGCCGCTATTATTTACTTACTTTCTGTAGAAGTGATTGAAAATTTGTGTAACTTTGGGAGTCTCCAAAATGGTGGTCTGATGTCTTCTCCTTTGGTAGTTATGGTGGATGCCTCTATTGGGCGCGAGTTAACCAGTTAACAATGGCTCAAGTTGAACAATTGTAAGAGAAGTACTCTGACCTTTTCTCAGCCTCCGCCTATAATTTAAGAGAAATTAAGGGCGTCTTACATCATGTCAATACTTTAGATGCTAAACCTATACAACTCCATCACTCTAAATAGAGCAAGGTTGAAGAAGCATAGGTAGCTGTGGAGCTAAAACATTAATTGGAAGCTGGTTTGCTGGAACCATTCTTTAGCCCTTAGCTTCTCCTCTCTTGGTAGCTCTGAAGAAAGATGGTAGCCATATGGTGGTGATGGATCACTGAAGGCTCAACTCTATTACAAAAAAGGATAAATATCCATTGCCCTGAATAAATGACTTACTCCGCTTGCTTACTGGGTCACAATATTGTTCTGCAATTAGTCTAACCAGGAGATATTGGCATGTAGATTTGGAACCTGAGGATTGATCAAAATGTGTGCTGATTGCTAATTGGGGACTATCTGAGCCAACCAAGATGTCCAAGGCCTCTGCAATGCGCCTACCGTTTTCAACGCGCCATGAAAAAAAGATCCTGGGACACTTGATACTGTCCTGTGTCCTTATATACCTCAATAACATCACTTTAAGATTAAGAACCTTCAACAGCCATCTGGAGCACCTCTGGGAAGTCTTACTTAATTCCAAAAATCCTCCATTAACTTCAAGCCCTCTAAATGTTCCTTCTTCCAATACAAGATGGAATTTCTCAGGAATAAAGTCTTGAAGTGAGGGATCCAATCCATTCCTGACAAAGTTGTAGCCATTGAGAGGATGCTACGTCCCCAGATGCTCAGGGATATCCAAAAAGTTCTGACCATGGTAAATTACTATCGCCATTATATCCCTTGACTTTCTGACTAAGATGAACCTCTCTTCTATCTTCTGCAGAAGTCATTCTCTTTGAATGGCGTTTTGAGAAGAACCATGCCTTTAATTTGTTGAGATCTGCCTCTGTATGAAGCCTATCCTAGTTTATCTGCATATTGATTGGCCATTGCATATTATATACTAATGCCAGAAGTGTGGCAGTTAAGTTAGATTTATGAAAAAAAATTAAATTCAAATTTACCATCATGTGGCTACTACATCAAGACCTTGAGCAAGTATAAAATAAAAAATAATGTTGCTAAACGCAAATACTTATCTATGCTACTGGCAATAAACACTTTCTCCTATGCTTATATTGACTCACTATAAACTATTTCCAACCATGTCTTTCTCTTATGGTTACAACAAATGAAGTACCCTGATGGATGATCGGTGAGATGATCACCTAAATCTTAGAATTACGACTTAACCATTATTCAATGTGCAGGAAAATTCATCAAGTTGCTGACAGGCTCTCAAGGATCATGTGCTAGATGACTTAACGCCTGAGAAGGCCATTTATATAATTTTATTTGGCTTTTTCAAAAGGTGTGAACTAAAACCCCTGAGACTCAAGCTGAGTTGCGGAAGATGACCAAAGGCGCCCATATCAAAGAAGGCATTCTATAAAAGGAATGCAAAGGAAAACTGCTCCATTAATACGCCCTTCTTCCCATAATAAAGTCATTCTCGAAAAACATCTAACTTTGGGACTTGAATCAGTGAAGAAGACTCACAAGTGTTTAAGAAAACGCTGCTACTGGGATTGGATGGTTGAGAGCATCCAAGAAGTACAGAGGCTTATTTGAATTGGCATACCCAAGACTGGGCCAGCCCTCAATATCAACATCAAATGTTGGCTCCATTAAGCCACTTCAATGTTTTAAGTATTATTGTGGTGGGCCTCTTTCCCACAGGTTTATATGATCATAAGTATATCCTATTAGCATGGACCACTTGAACAAATGGGTTAAAGAGATTTTCTATTCCAGCTGCAACTGGAAAGGCTAAAACTTTATTTCTTTAGGTCCCTTTTCACTAGCGCAGCTGCACCCAAACTTTACTTTCAGACAATGAACTCAACTTAACCTCTCAGGTAATTCAAAATAACTTTGCTATTTGGCACTTATCAAAGCTTTACCACCATGCATAACTTAAATACCAATAGGGCAGTAGAACATTCTTATGGGACCCTAGTTTTTATATGACAGAAGATGGCTGCCTCTGATCCTATTCACTGGAGCAACTATCTTTCAGAGCCCCATTAGCTTATCATACAAGTTACCAATAAAGAAACAAGATGTCCCATTTCAAAGCCCTATATGGTCATATTCCTTGGCTGGCATATAGTGTGCAACAATTACTGGACTCTTCGGTGAACAAAAGCTCCAAACTAATTATGAGGGCCCTTCAAATGAGATTGCATAACTTCAAACCCTTGCTACACAAGAATTATCTCAATTACACTAAGAAAACATCAGGCTTTAACGCTAGCTGACCCTCTTTGCCAACTTTCCAGCTAGAAGACCTGCTTCTATTTTATCACCATGGACCTGGAAGTCAACAGAACAAACCTAAAGTCCTCTTTTCAAAACTATAAAATCATACATAAGGTGAGTTATGTGCTCTATATTGCCAAATCAAATCTAAGGGACGGTGGTCAACCAATTTCATGGCCAATTATTATGGCTAAATGTTCCCCTCTGACAGGACTCAAGGGTTATTATTTATTAATACAATATATGAATCAAGCTTTCTTTACCCAAATAGAACATTGTAGAGAAAACTATTCAACCCTCTTGAGTGGAATCTGCTTATTTAAGGCAAACTTAAGTGGATAATTTAGGAATCATCACATGCGTAGGAACCAATGGAGACCTCTTTTGGTTTGGTCCCCCAGCTTCCTGCTCCACGAAAAGAATGAAGCTGATCAATGAAATAACAAGGTCATGACCAATGGAGAACAATGTAGGCCTCAACTGAGAAGTTTATCTGGAATGACTTGGAAGATACTGATTATAGAGAACCATGAAGGTCTTCTTGGTGGACCATCCCAAATCGCCCTAAAATATTGACTCCTTTTAGTTTGATAAAGTATTATGTTTACCCTATCATATCTAACTTATTTCAACTGCTCCACTAGTTTACCAGCTTAAAGCCCATTAGAACCTCAGCTTACAATCAAGAAATGATACGCTGACAGGGATCCCCCATTAAGGATAAAATGTAATTATATGCTTATGTCGCAGCAGGTAGGTATAGGCCCAACTGAAAGGTTTGCTCATTTATAACTTATTTAAGTATTAAACAGGGTGCCATCTACCCACTACATGCTGCCGTTGGTCTCAGGGTGATAAAGAATAGACAACACCCCTCAAATTCTATGAATTGATTAACTTCAAACTTTTATATGAAATGTAAATCAGTCCCATTATTGGTTAGAATGAATTTGGGCATTTATACCATTATGGATTTTTTCAAAAAAACTTAGCTGTCCTCATGTCACCTAAGTCCATGATAGTTTTGGCCTACGCCCACTTGATGAGGTGGTTGATGGCCACAATGATATACTTTTATTGCATGTGCTATCTGACAATGGGCCTAAAATTTCAATTAAATCAGTATGGCAGCCAAAATTTGGATGAACCAACTGAAAGGAGGTAGCTTAAAGGTAGAGGGCTTTGACTTGACATTATATGCAACAATTAAGAACTTGTGAATATCAAACGACATTGAATACCTAAAATGGTGCCGCTTTAGCTGTTAAAGCAACTTTTGAAGCATTTATGCCCTGTCACCTTATATCTCCAATAATCAAGTCAGCTTGCTCATATGTTAGGGTGCTGAATATTGGTGCTCATTTAGTAATTTATAAAGCTAGACTTTTTTAAAATTGTGTTCTTTATCAGCATTTACAAAGACCTTTGAACATCCTTGAGTTTATTGTCACACAGATGAGATACCATTTATTAAATAGATCATCAACCAAGTTTGTAAGACCTGGGCAAGCTCCTGGCCTAGACAGAGACCAGCGTCCCTTCAGGAGCAAAAGGGATCCAAAGGCATAGGTGGACCCCCTGTCACATTTAAAAGACATGGCTCATATGGTGGATGGGTGTTGGGATACTGCTCTGCCCTTAAGGATCTTCATACCTGCTACTTCCCCTCATCTACCTTGTTAAAAATGATAGAGTGGGCCTGCAGAGAGGTTGCCAGTCCAGGGGCCACAAACAAACTCTGGGACTCAGCTTACCCCTGGCGATTTTTGCCAAAATTTAACAAAAACAAGTCAAGCTGACTTTGAGGTCCAGTTTTCAAATTTTGGGCTAGGGAAGCTGATCTGGCTACCCAGGACGAAAAATCAAATTGGGTCATTATTTTGGCACCTGACCAAATTTTTAAATGAGCCAGCACAATTATCCTAAATTATTGGAATGAATTCATTCAGTTCAGGTTGCATGGCTAGCCTAACTCAAATGGTCAGGTCCTGGGTTGGCACTATCGACCTGAATTTGCCCAATAATTTAGGAAAAATTATAATGTTTTTTTTATTTTTTTGGGGTCTTAAATACCACAGCCCACCACTATCCAGCCAACCATATCCCACCGCTGAATCCCAAGGGACCAATCCATTGATATCTCTCCCCAATGTTTCCCATAATTTATAAGATGACAGCCTCTCCCAGGGGGCTGCTGTCAGTGCATTTTTACTCTCACACATATTTGCAATAAAATAAACCCTGTGTTCTTTCTCAGCTTGCCCTGAAATCTGTCCATCATTTTCTTATTTAAAATTCTGCCAATCAATCTGGCGAAGTGAACACTGCTCAAGTACCTGTCCCAATGATCATCAACTTGGTTGTTGGTGTTTTGATTCCACCACCCAACAGATTATCATGAATCTCATAAAACAAATTGCTCTGGACGTCACGTACTCTCCTCCTGCCACTACTGCCACCCTTTTTTTCAAATCCAGCTCAGCCCTGTCACTGGTTCACCAGAAGTTATTCGCTGTGTGGGAAAGCGTTAAAACAACCCTGTTCCATTTTTGCCAGAGTCTGGGCCCCCACCCATCCCTCATGCAAGGGATCTTGTTCACCCAAGGGGCCTGTAGCACCATTCTTAAGGAGAGCTCAGCCCTGATGCTCTGCGTTGACCCCCTTTGCACCCCATTTCTGCTGTTGATCTTGAGGTGGAAATCAAAACTCCCTAGGTAAATATATGACACTTAATTTTAAAAATTGAAGGTTTGCACCTGTGAAACCATGAGGAGTTGTCATCCTCTCTGCCTCCCCCACCCTTGAGGGTTGCCCCCGCGAGACCTGCAGTTGCCCCCATCACATCCATTTGGTTTGCCTTGGGGGCCTTCAGTATATTATCTAACTTTTAATTTTTACATGTCCACGCAGAACCTTACTTCTCTGAGTTCAAACTGCTGTGACCATGGCACTCTGGGCTTCCACTGGATGTTCACACTCCCAAATTTGGAGCCCATAATATTTTCTCAGTTGCATCTGTCAGAAATTTGCCAACTCAACTTTGTAAAAGAATGTCATGGGTGAGAATCGTCCCAATATATCAGATACCATCAGTCAATTACAAGTCCAATCTCATGATAACAGTATTTTGGATGAAAATAATGACAATATCAGCCACAAAGACCCTGGTCAATTCTCGGTGGAACCCTGCAAATCAGGGTAACACTTTTATTTAAAATATGGAAAATAACACAAGATCAGGCATCCAAATT
>JAKSZP010019091.1:0-39849 GCA_022478985.1 Massospora cicadina
CCTTGCAGCACTAGATAGTTCCATATCTAGGCTGCAAGTCCTGTTCCCTGAACTTGTGTATCTTCATCTTGCTTCACTCGGAGCTCCACTGCTGATCTGGGTGAACGCCTTTGAAAATGATCCTCTTCACATACTATCTTCGTTACTTCCTTCAGTAAATTATTTCCAAAATTGAAAACATCTTCATAGAGCATCATTTTCTATATTCTTCAACTCAACTACCCCTGTAGTGAGCACCAACTTGTAAAAATTGACCTAAGGGTTTTTATTGGCAAGCACCCAGTAACCTTTTTACTGCACAGGTTTGATTTCCTCGTGCATTTTGTTGCATTGTATAGAATAAATTACTAATCAATAATAGTATGGAGACTATTATCTGTAGCTGAGTGTGAATTATATTTTGGCCCAATGCTTGGACATTATTTCTCATTATATACTTGTAAAGTTGTACTCATAGGGATTTGTTCCCTATACTCTTGTCCACTGGATCTTCACTGAGATACCCCAGTGACAGTCTCTTTCAGCCCAACACACAGTCGGCAGCTATCCTTGATTGTGGCTCCTTCATCTTTAGATCCCCACTTGGATCTTTAATATTCTCTCTGAGAGTCTTCCAATTATTGCCCTCTACAATAATTTCCTTGAGACAGAACAACACAATAGAAGCTGATAATTTAACTATACACTACATTGATAATATTACTGTAAAATCTAAACTCTGTAAAGTTACTTTTTTATTATAGTAAATCCTAGGGAATATATATAGTGAGGAATTCAGCTGTCTAACCCTCAGTTGACACCTCTTTGATAAAATGGCAGCTGTTGCTATTGAATCACCCATCCTCATCTCAGCAGTGATGGTCTTCCCCATCCTGGCTAGGATTCCGTCATTGGACATCTTTGAGACCTCAAACGGAAAGTGTTGGAAAATGTGTCCCTAACGTTTTCCTCTCAATCCAAGCAAACCAACCATATTTGGCTAGCGACTTGCTTAGGTAATGGGACTTATTACCCATCATGGCATTTCACTCACCAACAGATTGATTTGCTAGTTGCAGGCAGCATCACTCACCTCACAACTTGCTATTCATTCCCAATCAGTTGGTGATGAAACCTAATCGATCCCAATTGGTACACCTGACAGTTAATCACTATCAGATGCCCCTATTTCATTGACAACTCCACCCAATGAGATCTCAAGTATTCATCTGGATCAATCCCTAATGGATACAACCAGGCGAATAACCCAAAATCTCCCAAACGCAGTTCCTCTGAAACTAAGGCCAACCAATTTCTGATTCACTTCACCTTAGGGAATTTTCCCCTAGCGATACCAGGTAATCTAGCAGACTGGGAATATGGGCAAAAATCTCAACACCATGTCCTGGCTCTTGACACACAGCTGAGGCTTGAAGGGGTTCTGTCAGACATCGCCTTTTTATGGGGAAGCTTTTTACTTGGGGTCACAACCTGCCAATATTAGATTATTTGTAAATACCAGATTATGCTCCCTATTAACTTGGTTTGAGCCAATCTAAAGTTTCAGGGATCATCCCCAATAACATCTATTATAATTTGAGTGATTTACCCTTCCTAAAATCTATTGAGAATTGATCCTAATAGTAAGTCTAGTTCTATGACTACTAGCAACTTATGCTGAAGAAAACTAATTATTAATTCACCATTATTAATTCTAAATTTATTATAATCTAATCACCAATTGATGCTGAGAGTTTCAATAAGCTAAGAATTTAATTGCCATTGCTTAGTAAATCACCTCTTGCCTGTTATAAATTCTCTTGCCTCTCACTATTAACCATAGCACTTTAAATAGTAAGTGGATCTCCCTTAATAAACTTATGTTTTAACTATTTTAACTAAATATATCATTTTATTTACTATAAATAATTTAATATAATTTATAATCCATTCTCCAACAAGGGTTGAAGCTGGTAAACTTGGTAGCTTTGGCTCCCTTTCTCTTGGGCAGGGTGATGTACTAAGCATACCACACCTCCCTATTGTTAGATTTCTGGTCTGTCACCATGTGAGCAACCCAAGTGGCCAGAAATCCTGGCAAGGGGCTACATCTTTAGTGTTTGAGGAAGGGGGAGGGAGGATCAAACTCCATTAAAAATAACGAATTGGTGGTGGTGCTAAAGTGGAGGGAGGAGTGGCAGAAGCCTCTGCAGTGGTAAGGGAGGGGCATTTGCATTTCACATGGTAAAAGCCAAAGTTCAAGAGGCAGAGGTTGTGGCTGTTCTCTATGTGGGCCCAGAATGGGTGATTGATGGCAGAGCGGATCATGATGAAGGGGGGAACTTTAAAGATGGGTGTCCTGGTAGAAGGGGCAGATCATCACAAAAGTATGAGGCCCTGCAAGGCAGCTAGCCCCATTGGGTATCACAAACTGGATGACGGGATTGATAATGTAAGTTTCTCTCTAAGAGCTCGTGGCGTAGTTGCTCATGAGATATGTGGCCTAGCAGTCCTGAAAACTGGACCATCAGAGTGGCATCCTCTAACAGCTAAGTATAAGTGGTAGGGATTGTGGTATTTTAAAAAACTGGCATTGTCGCCGCACCCATAGCTTAGGCTTAACTAGAGAAGCCAATGTCAAATTACATCTTTAAGGGGAAGAAATCAATAAACTTTGGGTTTAAACATCGCCTGCACCATCTCAATGTTAACTGTGCTTATGCAGGGGAAGAGATTCCCATACTTAACTCAAAACGGATACACAGGTTGCTTCAGGGAAGCACTAAGAAATTTTGAAGCACTTCTTGGGAATGCATGAGGTGTTTATCAAGATCATTGATGAGAAATTGGTATGACTGGATGATAAGTCATATATCTGGCAAATTGCATTCTATCAGTCAAGGTGAGTCTTGAGTTTTTTTATTTTGACCAGATGCAAAAAGTTCAAAGCCTAATTAGTTTGGCGGATTGTATTTTAATTGCTGAAGAGAGTTTATTGATTTGGGTATAATATGTCAACTGAAGTGAGTTGGTAGATGTAATATTAGTTCATCAAATAGGGTGAATTCCGCTGGAGCCTTAATGATGAGGCGGAATCAGATGAATTCTGGTGAACAATTAATAGCTAAGCCAAAGGGTCAAAATTGATCAAGAGATGAAGATATGAGTGGAAATTAAAGAGAAGAAGAGGAGGTCTTATGAAGGTGAAGAAAAGAGGGAAAAGGTTAGCGGAAGTAGTACCTTATTTTATGTAACACTAAACTGGTATCTGTTGGTGCAATAGCTCCATATATATTACACTATTGTCTTTTGTCAAGGATTGGCAATTGTCATATCATCCATCCGTTGCTCAACAAGCTAAACCCGTGCAACCAGCCTATAGGAAGAAACCATACCGTCAAAAGTTAACAATCCCAAGAAGGGACAAAGCGACCAGTAGAATGGGGGACTAGCAGAGCCAGGCTGGGCGCACTTTGGAAGTGACTAAAAACGCCAGGAGGTGGCGCATACCACCATACACAAGGACAGCAGGAATTTAATTTCTTTTCATCAAAAGCTCAAATCAGTGCATTGGCAACAGTTGTTTGTTTCAAAAAAACTATTTAATATCTAGATTCAGTTAATTATTTGATTAAAGCAAAAAGAAAGATGTTATATAGTATGGTGATAGTTAATGTCACATTAAGTTTTTGTCAACACTATATGTTTATAACCTTTTAGATACCATTATTTAATCACAGATTATTTGCTAATCAACAATTAAAAAATATTATCTTTAAACACCTTATCAAGTTTTAACATGAGAAGGCTACCACTTTTGTTCCCAATGCCTCACTAATAACCATTCCTTTATAAGATGTCTTAAATGTCTTGATCCTGCTAACATTAAGATTAAATTCATACAACCCTAAAATGCTATGTAAGTGTACCTTACATGGTCCAAGATCTATCCAGCGTTAAGGCTTATATCATTTTAGCCTGCTTATATGACATTCATTTTGCAAAAAAGTTTGGCACTGTCACCTCTTTCCACAGAAAAACTTCACACACAAGATTACATACATATGATATCATATAATTATGATGACAAATGGACTTCTGCTTATGACCTTGCACTGCCTATAATCTAAAAAACAACCTAAAGAGTTGCTTACTAGTAAAAGAATTAGAGATTTAACTAATAACGCTTCTGCTACTTCCTGTATTTGCACATTCTGTTTCCTAAACATAACCAAAAGCTCACTTAGTGATCTGTCCTAACGTTGGCTCACCTAGAAAGTTCTGATTACTTATTACTAGAATTGAAGAATTTATCCAATACGCTTATAAATTCACCCATATCATACCTGGTGGGCCTTTGGAAACAATTTAAACATCAAAATAACAATAAAGTCCTATAACTAATAACTTAAATTACAAGATCCATATGATTATATCTTCCCTTTAAAGCAAGTGCTGGTAAAGATTACTTAAAAATGTATGTTGCTCACTTAAGTAAAACAGTTATTTTCTAAGCTTACTATAGTAGATACTGAAGGAACTTTTTCTTCAACTGTGAACATGTTTTAATTAATATTAATCTATAATATAAAGAGCCCTTACCTTTATTTATATATCTGTAAAAGCTGCACAGGATGACTCTAATAATTTTATCCCAAAGCCTTATCTTCCTAGGGACCTTACAATAATTGCTAAAAACAGAAAAAGAATATTAATTTTATTTAAAATTTATATTTAATATTTTTAGCACAACTATCTGCCTATCTACATCAATGAATACCCCCTTGGGTTGGGACCATCTAGTACTAAAAAATATCTGCCTACCTAACCCACACTCTAAAGGATAACCTAAACTTATCTTGAAGCACTTAAGATAGTAATACGTTTATAAACATTGGCATGTTCGCTTTATGACCAATCCTTACAGTATCTATTAGTGTAGTTGGTTCACCACCTGTACCCATATGGTGAGAGTTAAATTATAATATTTATATAATTTATAGAGTGTTAATCTTCTCATTGCTTTTGATGTCTTATGGCTGTAAGACCTTAAATTATTGTCACAATATAACCTAAAAATGTACCTTATGACATATTTGGCAACATCATTTTACTCATTTGATATTTATGCATAGTTGACCAACTATATACATAAAAATTATATAATTCATATAACTAATGATATATATCTATGATATAAATCAAACTATGTTAAAATAAACCTCTATAGTGTGTAAAGTCTCTTGTTATAAAATATGTTTCCTCTAAGCTATAAGTTATCTATATCTCATAAGGATAATCTACTTTAACTTTCTATAAGTAATCTTATGGAAAATTGACTTTAGTGAAAGTACTGCGCCATAAGTTTAGCCATGGATTAATCACCAATGATACTTTATACAAAATTTTTCTAAAAACTAGCACCCAATGTAGCCTTAAAATTTACTCATCTGGCCCTAGGGTAGTATTATGGCAGATGGTTCTTGCTTTACTAATATGAAGAAATAAAGACTTACTATAAGTTTAAGCTCTACATTTTATAGGAGTAATGTTAAGAAGTACCTCACAATCTTAAAATAAAAATATAATATATATAGTAATAAGCAACTAAGGGCCTTTTGTGCCACTTATTTTACAGAATTTATAATGCAAAATAAGGATACTTTCTATGTAAGCATACTAAATAAGGCCAAGCTATGGTAGGTATGACCTAAGCTGACATAACTAGGGCTGGTTTTATTTTATTTTATAATGATTATATTCTCTCTCACATAAGGCTTAAAGCTCAAGATCAGCTAAAAAAGGTGGGAGCACCTCAGGTTTATAATTTGCGGCGCTGGAGGTTAATCCAAAGAATTCTTTCACCTTTTTTACTTAAGAATAGCTAGATAGTGCTTCTAAAGAAGTATCAAAACTTTGTAAGATTAGATACTTTCCTGCCATCTATTTTATCATCTTTTTCTTTAACTAATTCTTGATGTTCTTATCCCTTAGTAATATTGGCATAATCTTCCTACCTTACTAAATCCTAAAAGCATATTTTCTTTTATTTTAGAAATATAATAAAAAATATAGATTAATATTCTATAGCCTTATGACTAACTATACGTGCAATTATGTTTTTAGAAACAAAAATTGTTGCCTCTAATCTAGACTAGATTATAATTTATCTGCAGTTTATGGAACTATATGTTACAAGATGTCCAGGAAATGGACATTCTTAAAAGGTTAAAGAGCAAATTAGAAAATAATTCTATTAAAACAATTGGAAAAAAACTGAATCAAAAATAAAATAAAGTGAAATAAAGAGAAACAATTTAACCAACCAGGCGGAAGTGGCAATATACTATATATAACCATGGTGGAGGGGAAAGGGGATTAAAAGGTGCTTCTTTGGTGGCATCATTATAGTATAACTGAAAGTTCAAGGCAGAGAGAAAGGGCGTTAGAGCATCCACTGAGTAAAGTATAATATTAAAGAATCGAGGGTTGAACTTTAAATGTTGGCCATAATAAAGGCTTTATTGTACTCAAAAGTTTCTTGATCAGCTAGATGCAAGGTGTTGTAAAGTTAGATAAAGGTCGCATTATAAGTGTAGGCATTTTTAGCTCTAAGGTCAAAAACTATCCACCAAAGACAGCTTTATTTGCTACATTATTAGAAAATCTAAAAATGTGGATTATCTCTGGTTCACAGAGAAATCAGAGGTAAGTAGGGAAGGCTAAGGCCTTTCACCAGCTCTGTGAATGTTTTAACAACCATGTTGAGGGAATATTCTCAGGTATGGTAGTTTATAACACAGCGAAATGGTAACCATTCTGGTAGGGAATGGTATTGGTTCTTAATAAGAAAAAGAAAGGTGTGTGTTGGCATCATAATCAAGATACAAAAATTTGTTGAATTTGATTATGTAGCTGAAAGTGAAATGGGATTACAAGAAGCATTAACTTTTGCCAATAGGGCCTAGAAATTATAAAAAAATTTTCATCTGTGGCATTAAAGGAGACTAGAAGTGTGTTGGAGAATGATTTATGGTTTGGACGTGAATGAGGATCAAGCTTAGTCCCAAATGGTTGTATAATTTGTGGTTTGTGGTGGAGGGAGCTTGATTAGCTATCATAGGGTTATCTGAAACAACTGGCTTTAGGGGAGGAGGAGGGTTCATAACTCATAATTTATGTCTGGGTTGCCATCAGAGCGTTTGAAGGATGGGTGGTTCAAAACCTGTAAAGACAGTGTGGGAGGGGCATTTTCACTTTGAGTGGCTCATCTATAAAAATGCGCAAATAGCCTAACCACATCCCACGTGGACAAATGATGGATGGTTAGGGGCAGAGGGAACAATGAAATGAAGGAGAATCGCAAAAGGGATTTTTATTATAAAGAAAGGATATTTCAAAGGCTTAAGATTCAGTAAGGTGGGTGTCCCCATTGTGTTACATAAACTTAAGGATGGAGTTGGAGCTGTACGCGGCCAAACTGTCCATCATCTCCTTGTAAATCACTTTGGAAGAGGTGAGCGAGCAGGATTACTAATTAAAGATCAAGAGTGGCGTCAGTGTGCAGTAAGGTATGTGTCATGGGGAAAAGGTGCCCTAGAGAACCATGGGCACAGTTGCAATAATAGTGGCATTTGATTTGCAAGTAAATTCTAGGTTTAAATACCCTTTTTAGTGAAGAAGTTAAACTATCAGGATTTTTAACAAATGTGCCATCTCAATGACTGCATCCACGTTTAGGAACAGGTGGCCATATTTGCATCAAGGCTGAGCTATATGTTGCTCCAGGAGAGCACCTGGTAGCTTTGAGGAATTGCCTGGAAGCATTTAAGGTGGAGGGCTAAATCCTAAAGTAGGACAAATCAACCGTTGGATATGGGGCTAGCACTCCATCCTGTGGATTTTTTGGGAGCAGTCAAAATATACTAGAGGTCAGCTCACCACTACCCCACAGAGGAACAGCAGGCATCAATTCTAAAGACATATCAACTGAATGGCACAATGACACTAGTTGTTGTTTTAATTTGAGTAACTTGATGTTTAAATTGACAAAATAAAAAGAGGCCAAAGAAAATAGAGATCATTCCTGCTATTATGTTCTTTTCAATTTTTCATAAATTTCATCAGATCAAGATCAATTAGGTGTTTTATGAAAGTAATGCTTATTTTAGATAGTAGATACTGTGAGATTTTATAGGAGGTTTTAAATATATCTTATGGGGCTTATATTTTTGTGCTGGTTCTTTGATCTTATTTTGTTAGTATAAAATATATATTCAGTGCTAGATGATCCCTGTCAGACATTCTCCTTTTTGATCTAAGAAAAAGAATGTTGGAGTCAATGTTCCTGATTCTGCTACTATGATTGGCCCATCACCTGCCAAATTTTTAGATAATATTGTGGATATCAATGATATGAGTACCCACAGCGAAAAGACCTTAGTGGATTCTCAGTGGAATCCTAACAACTGGAATAATATGAGATTATCACAAAAATTGGCTTAAAACGGTAATAATTAATAATAGGAATACTCTGACTCCTCAGTTGAATATGAGGAGTATAATATTGCATGGATTGGAACCTCCACAAGGCAAGAGAATGTTACCCATCAATGATTGGGTGAGAGTTAACCAATCATTATTGTCCAAGTCTAACCACCACTGAGGTGAAAAGATTTTACTCAAGGATGATAGGGTAAACATTAGCCAATCATTACCATCCAAGTCCAACTACCGCCAAAATACCCAATCATTACCATCTAAGTCAGACCACCACCGAGGTGAAAAGATTTTACTTGCAGTGATTGGATACAATTCATCAAATTGTTACCGCACAGGTCAGTTTTACCTCTAAAAATTTTTATCTTTGATCTGATAGGCCAAAAGCCTATATTTCCTAATTTGGAAGACTGAGCTTTGCATTCTTTTGCCTCAAATATCGATGGTCTCAAAGTTTGAACTAGTTTAATTAGGAAAAGCTAGTATTGACAAAGGGACCTTTTCTGGTTTTGCCCTGCCTTTTTAATAAAAACATAAAAACCATAATAAGTGATATTTTATACTTTTAATAAAAAATAAACTCTCTCGTTTTAAAATATTATTTGTGGCATCCATTGGTGGATCCCACAAATTGGTGCTCACTACAGGGGTTGAGCCCCCTGCATACTTTGATAAGTATTAAAAAAGAAATGAAGAGTGTCACCCGTTGGGTTTGAAATGAGGAAGGAACTGAAGAAGATGATCAAATGGATAGCCCTACTGCCTTTTTTTTAGTACTAGATGGTCCCAACCCAAGGGGGATTCATCGATGTTATAGCCCTACTGCCTTAATGTTTGAAGAAGAACAAGTTGAGCCCATATTAATACCTGAGTCTCATCACATCACTTGGCCAGCCACTGAAGCTGTAAGAGACCTCACTCATGGCATCCTTAACCCAGGCGACCTTGAATCTTGTGAACGAGCATCATTGGTAGAGGAACGCCACCTAATTTTCTATGAGACTAGTGTCCTCCCAGAGACCTATGGTTAGCTTACAAATTTGACTACCTATGTCCGCAAGTTTTCTCACCCTGCTCTGGTCCATATGATGCATCTCTTAGTCGGCCATCATGAAGAACTTCGTCGACACCTAGATATCCATGCAGCTCTGAATTCAGCCTATGAAAAGTTGTAAAAACTGACCTCCAAACATCTTGGGGAAATTAAATCTGGTGTAGAAGCTAATTGCATCTTCATCATACAGCTGCATGACCAACTTACTATTATGGACACTGGGATTGTAAAGTATGTCAAGTAGGCCATGAAGAAATTCTGGGATGAAGTGAATGCATCCTCCATTAGCACCCGCTTGTTGTTAGAGGAGTTTGCTAAAGAACTTGAAAAGAAAAATGAGCAAAAGTGTCATGACCTTTCAGCTCATGACTCCGCCCTTCAAGAGAAATATGAACAGCGTGTGGCTGTGGTGGAGCGACAGTTAATTTAGGCCTTTTTGCGTGTGGATGAGCTTGAACGCCATCTGTCAGTTGAACCATCTAACACCACCGCTATCCTCGCGGCCAAGGTTGTTCAGCTAGGAAAGGAGCTAGCTCTCAAAGCTTCGTTGGGAAATACCAAATATTTGGCACATTGTCTGACTGCATGTGAAATCAAAGCAAAAGAAATAAAAACTTCGCTGGAAAGCCCTGAGCTGTTAAAGGAAGTATACAGCCAACTAACGCGGGTCAAGCAACCGTATGATCAGATCAAGGATGGAGCACAAGGCTCAAGCTCACACCCTCATACTGATGAAGGGTGTAAAAAAATGAAAGAAGAGCTGAAGAACCGCGTGAAAGCTTTGGAAACTGCTCAATTAAGCCTAAGCTCCAGGGTGTCACAACTTCGTTTTCAAGTCTCTGCAATGGAAAACTGAGTGGAAAACTTTGAAACTTATAAATCAGGGATTGAAGCTCAATTAAGACTGTGCGAATCTGGGCCTCTAGAAGCCCTCTCTAAAATGGAAACCCGGCTTGAAGCCATGCAAGATCAGTTTGAACGCCTTTCACAGACCTTTGATCAGTTGAGCTACCATTCTGAAACCCCAATAACAGAAGCTCCAGCTATTCATACCCTGACTGGGGGTGAATTTAGTTCATTCAAACCAACGTTCAAAGACAAGTTTATCCCCAGCGAGGGTAGCATTTCTTCATTTTTATAAATCTATGAAGCAGCTATGGAAAGGGCAACTGATCGTCAGAAGGCCGAGCATATCTTTTCCTGTTTGGGCCGCATGGCACAAGAGGTGATGGTCCCACATATGGACGCTCTTAGCACCTGGTCCGAGGTTAAAGAGGCCCTCATAAACACGTTCGGCTCCAAACAAGCTTTAAGCATGATAAAGCAAGCCTTCATGCATATGAGTATTTGCAAAGGAGAGTCAGTGGCCGCTTTTGCGGAGCGATTCTATATAGAGGCACAGATGCTGTTAACCTTAAAAATGTTGACTTTGGATGATGATATAGCCGCCGCTTTGACTGGAGTGGCTTCCTACCCATCACTAGCAATGCACATCACCTCCGTTAAATGCTATTTCAATACCGTCCAAGACATCAAGGGAGGCGTTGATGGATGTCGCTGATTTCCACAAGCCCAAAATTTTATGTGGAGCAGTAGCTCAACCTCGCGTTTTAACCATTGATGATCAAAAGCCTAAGCCTCGAGCCCTAGCTATTGAGGACAAGAAGGAGCCCCTTCAGATAATGGGCCCTAAAGAGCAAAACCCCAAACCAAAACGTCCTGAACGCCCTCGGTGCAAATACTGCAACTGGTTTGGACACATGGAGGCTACGTGCTGGAAAAAGAAAGCTGACGCTGAGGAACAGGAGCAGGGAAAAGAAATGTCAGCGTAGGGAAAGGCACACCTATTGCTGACAAATCTCATGTGCCTAACTCATTTAACCAACTAATGCCACTACCTCGCATCACAAATACCCCAGGGGATGATTCTGAGGGGGATACAGATGAGGTCAGCTATTACGTAGTTGGAGCACTTGCTGAGGTGGAAGTCCCCGATTGCTTAAATGCTGGAGGAGTGGATGAAGCCACTATACCTGAAGAAACGTATCTCAGCCAAGTTCTGGGGGAACCAATTATTATTAGTACTGCTAGCGACGCAGATGAGGTGGTGTCTCATCTTATATGCCCTACACAGCATAGTCACACCATGAAGTACATTAAAGAAAATTACCCTGAGACTGCAGGTAAACTAATCTCCAATTTCCATCTCAAGGAGGTCTTAGCGCTATCTCCCCTTTTAAGGGGATACTTACAAAGGTCGAAGTGGTGATCCAAAAAGTTTGGGTGATGGCCATCTTAGATACAGGCTACCCAGTGAACGTAATCTCCTCCAAGTTGATAAAAAAGATTAAGCTTGCACCTGACTTGGAGTACAACCAAGACTTTGGAACCGCTGGTCCAAATAACACCCGTGCACTTGGTGCATACTCATTGCTTCTCAGTCGTATTGGGAAGCTTATTCTATCAGCCCCACAGTGGCCTTAGAGAACAACAATTATGAGATGCTCATAGGTACTCAGTTTATGATTGAGTATGATGGCATTATCAATATGAAGCAAGGGTTCTTGTTGTTGCTCAACTACGCAGTTCCCTTAGTTCTAGCCAATAACGGACCCAGCAAGAAGGAGTCCTCCTGCATGTATACCAATTTCACAAAAAACAGTGATTAGAAAAGGGCAGGCTGCCAATAAGCTCCGCACCCCCTTTCTACCTCTCAAGTGGATAATAAGGCTTTACACTGCCATAATCGCAACATCCCTACTAACATTCTTGAGGGGGGCAATGTCAGACATTCTCCTTTTTAATCTATGAAAAAGAATGTTGGAGTCAATGTTCCTGATTCTGCTACTATGATTAGCCCATCACCTGCCAAATTTTTAGATAATATTGTGGATATCAATGATATGAGTACCCACAGCGAAAAGACCTTAGTGGATTCTCAGTGGAATCCTAACAACTGGAATAATACGAGATTATCACAAAAATTGGCTTAAAATGGTAATAATTAATAATAGGAATACTCTGACTCCTCAATTGGATATGAGGAGTATAATATTGCACAGATTGGAACCTCCACAAGGCAAGAGAATGTTACCCATCAATGATTGGGTGAGAGTTAACCAATCATTATTGTCCAAGTCTAACCACCACTGAGGTGAAAAGATTTTACGCAAGGATGATAGGGTAAACATTAGCCAATCATTACCATCCAAGTCCAACTACCACCAAAATACCCAATCATTACCATCTGAGTTAGACCACCATTGAGGTGAAAAGATTTTACTTGCTGGTGATTGGATACAATTCATCAAATTGTTACCGCACAGGTCAGTTTTACCTCTAAAAAATTTTTTATCTTTGATCTGATAGGCAAAAGCCTATATTCCCTAATTTGGAAGACTGAGCTTTGCATTCTTTTGCCTCAAATATCGATGGTCTCAAAGTTTGAACTAGTTTAATTAGAAAAACCTAGTATCAACAAAGGAACCTTTTCTGGTTTTGCCCTGCCTTTTTATTAAAAACATAAAAACCATAATAAGTGATATTTTATACTTTTAATAAAAAGTAAACTCTCTCATTGTAAAATATTATTTGTGGCATCCATTGGCGGATCCCACAATATCAACACAGAGTCATCAATAAACTAAATTACCATATATCATTTACATCAACAAACAACAAAAGCTTTTCTTTCTTGTAACAATCACTTTAGTTACTATAATTCAATTCTAACAGAAAATTTGGATAATCACACACAGGAAAGATGGGCGACTTTAATAACAAAAATAATACAACATGGGTGAGCGTCGTGGCAAGTGGTGCGCTTAATGGTGCAACTAAGGGCAAGAAACGCCCTGGAGGGGGACCAGGAACCCAATCTGCAAAGAAATCACAAACTCAGACACCATCTGGGTTTATGGTATCTACTATAAAGCATGCGCAATACATGTACATTTAATTCAACCAACCTTTGTCAAAGGTGGAACACGGGATCAGACTCTTCCTTGGGGATGAGTCACCAGCCCTGTGGGAGAAAACATGTGAGGCACAGCCCTCACTTTTCCCTCACGCGGTGTATGTAGCCACCAACAACATGGGACACAGCTGGATCGATATTGGTTTTGAAATAGCTGATGAAGCTGATGGCACAGCAAAAATCTGCGTGGAAATTGCCCTCCCTGAGGGCAAAAAAATTGTGCGCACCGCGCGCACCAGATGGAACAAAGCAAAAACTTTGTTCATCTCCTTTGACTCACTCCCCACCAACCTTCCTCATAAGGTAATCGAGGAGGAGCTCTGCAAAGGTCTTGTGGCCTATGGAGAAATCCAACAATTTGAATTACAGCGATTTCGCTTAATGCCCAACCTGTGCACGGGCAAAGCTATCACTGTAATCAACCCCTTCCCAGAAGAGGAAGAGGATTTATCCAGAATTCCCCATGCAGCAGAAAATCACTTTGCAGATGGGGGCCAGTCAGCTGCATTCTGAGTTACACCGGAACGCGCACCACCCATTTGCAACCACTGTGGCTCACTGGGCCACAAGGAACATGCATTCCCTGTAAAAGAGGGCTTAATGGAAAATGATTTTTGTGAAGAAGCTATGGACGAAGATAATGAAAACTTCGCCAAAATGACTGATGGCCACCACCCATTCCGCTGGGGAGAAGATGGACTATACTCCATCGTGGACCCAGTTACAAGTAAACAGCGTAAAGAAGCACAAAAAGCCCGCAAGAGAGCAGCAGCTGAAGCGGTGGCACATGCGGAATCCGCCATTAACCACGGACAAATTCAGGAGGATATTTCAGATATTCACTGAACCAACCAACTAGAACAATATGCCCAAGTCGAAAATTTTCACAGTAACCAGACTGAGCCACAAAGCGTCATCAGTCATACACATACTGAGGAACAATGCAACCGCAATTTGGGTGAAAATGCGGTGCACAATGCAACAAAGTTGCACCTCAAAAATATAAAATCCAATCAACAACCCGCATCAAATCAACATGAGACCTGTGCAGGAAAAGTTGATGAAAATGCAAAAAACTGCAATTCCCTTGAATCATTGGGTCAGATCAAGGGAACCAACAATGGAAGTGAAAGAGTTGGAGTACAGACGTGGAGCATGGCCAAAATGAGCCACGGTGGGATAGGACCAGAGAGTCCTCCCAACCGCTCCTGAGGCGCCACAGGCACCTCAGTGTCAATAGGGACGTTAAATATCGCGGGAGCCAGGGCTCATATGTCCCAAGCCAAAAAGCTGGCATTCCTGCGAAAACCTCTTGTAGATATCTTGGCCATCCAAGAAACCCACTGCCTACAAGGGGAAGAAGAATCCTGGTCAACCAGGGTCGGTCCATCACAATCAGTATGGACATCTCACTGTGGGGTGATAGTCCAAAACAACAAAAAAAAAAAATTACAAATTCATCATCACACTTATACGGTCGAGTCCTGGTAGCAACAATCACATGCTAAGATGAAATAATTTCATTAGCATGTATCTACGACCATGCACTGCAACTGAGAGAAAAATTTTTTTTCAAAAATTTTCTACCCTCACCCTCCCACCAGATATCATCATGTTAGGCGATTTCAACTGCTGAGATAACCCCAATACAGATCGATGGCCTAATCCCAGGGGATACCCACCTGGACACATTGAATATCGCACAATGAAGGCATCTCTTAGCTTACAGGATGCTCTTCGTCCCAATTCACCAATCCTTCCCCATATGACAAGACCCAACATACGTGAGGGACTGCTCATATCAATGAGTCATATTGACCACATCCTCATCCCACAATCCCACCACTCAAGAATCTCTAAATTTACAACAAAAAAGATCAATTTTTCTGTTCACCGATTAGTTATGGTGCAGTTAGCGCCAACCCAATTCCACACACAGGTGTCGCCTTGGAGAAAGCTTCACCCAGAAAATATAAGATTGCCTGAGATATCTGACTGGGTTGAAAACAAGGCTACAAACCCAGAATTCACAGCTCCATTCACTTCGGATCCCATCAGAACATGGGAAAATTTCAAAAAAGATTTAATCAACAAAACCCAACATATTGCATCACGCAAGTACACCGCGGACACAGCCACAATCAAGCGTACCTTGGCAGAACTAGACCACCTGGAAATAAATACTCTGAGATCTGGCTATAGCCCTAATTGGGGATGCAAATGGGCAGAAATTTTAGCCTGACTTAACAATCTCATCTTTGAACACCAACACAGAATCAAAGTATTGAACAAAGGTAAGTTCATAAAGGAAGGCGAAACCTGTTCAACATACTTTTTCCGCCAATTCCACTCCTGCAGAAACCAGCCCACGTGCACACAGGTCTGCAAGACCAATGGCGCTGTGGCAACTGACCCTGAGGAGGTCAAGGCGGAAGTACACCTCTATTACACCAAATTATATCGTGATATGCCAACAGATCCACAAAAAATTAAAGAATTTATTCAAAATGCCAAGATATAAAGTACACCACCAAAATTACAATATACTATCCCTTATCACACGGGAGGAGCTTTAGGAAACAACTCGCGGTGCATCACGTAGGAAATGCCCAGGGCCTGATGGGATACCCTACGAATTTTACTAAAAATATTTTCAACAAATCGCCACCATTCTATTGGCGTCAATGAACCAGAGTTTGTTGGAAACACGCCTATTACCAGGAGGCCATGAATCCTACGTTATAACCTTGTATAAAAAGGGTGACAAGTTGGACCTGGCCAACTGGCACCCAATTGCACTCTCCAACACTAACACAAAAATTCTAACAAAAATTTTAGCAGCTAGATTAGGCGCAATTGCATCTGACGTCCTATCACCCAACCAGTTTGGGTTTATACCAGGGCGTTCAATATGGAACAACATTCACCCTGTTGCAAATATTTGCCAATCTAAAGCAACTGGTGCCCTGGTCTTCTTGGATTAGGAAAAGGCGTATGATCGTGTTAGCTGGCCATACCTAAAAGAATGTCTACATGCCTTCAAACTCCCACCAAGATTCATAAAATGGGCGATGCTCCTAACAGAATCTGCAACCATGGCTGTATGCGGCCCTGGATTCCTAACAAACAAGATTAAACCACACAGAGGGCTCAAACAAGGTGATCCCCTCAGCCCACTGCTATACAATTTCAGCTTTGACCCGCTCCTCTGAGTAAATGAATCATGTCTCATGGGGATAACCGCACAAGGACAACCAACAGTCAAGATACTGGCCTTTGCAGATGACTGCGTAGCAGGTATAGCAAACAATGAAGATGCCCGACAGCTGGAACACACTCTAGAGGAATACTCCAAGGTGAGCAATGCATCACTCAACAAAAGGAAGACAGAAATCATCCTCTTAGGCAAATACACAAGCAATTGGGCCGCAACATCAGAACCTCACACCAACACTCAAAGAAAAAGCCCAATTATATTACCCTTTGCAACACCTCCCACCACCACTCCTGTCAAACACCTTGGAATCTGGCTAGAATCAGGGGGATATGCTAATGAGACAATGGAAAGTAACCTGTTACAACGGGTATCCAAACGCGTCGCCTCCCTCAAGGGAAGAACCCCAGGAATAACAGGACGAGTTACAGTAGCTAACTCGCTCATCCTCCCAATACTGTGGTACCAGGCCCATGCGATAGCCTTCTCACCTACCTTTATAACCTCAATTCGCGCGCTTATCCAGGGCTGACTGTGGCCTGGCTCTCACCCTCTTATACGGATGGAAACACTATTTGGCCCACGCTCAAGCGGAGGCATGGGACTAATAGATTTTGAGAGCCATGCCAATCACATCCTAGGTACCTGGATAAAGGAAATCCTTGCTCCAGACCTCCCGCAACAACATTGGTCCAGAGCAGCAAGGACTAACTTTGCACAGGCGCTCAAATTAACCAACCCACATAGTCCACCCAGACTACTTTCATACCTTGCCAAGCACCCTACTGCAACGGGTCCACATGGAACCTCCCCTCATTTCAAACATATCCTCCAAACTATCCGCCATATGGGATGGACCATAGAGAACATGGGTACTATACAGGGAAGGGGACGACCCAGCCCCCAATTCAAATTAAGAAACCCAGAAAACCACCCCCAGAGGGATATGCTTGCAACAACCCCAAGCATAGCTAGGATAGAATACCTACATGTGGTGGACATTCCCTATGATTTAACCACACAGAAAGCAATGTGGAAAATGACACACCACCCACTCCTACAACCAAGGATAAGAGCAAACGCCTAGCGTTTGAGAAGGACCTATAGGATGGCGGACTGCTCCAACTCCCTCCACAAAACATGTGCAGTATGTGGAGGGGAGGGATCCCTACATCACCGCCTAGAAACATGCTCCCCAACCAAAGCTATATGGCAGGAAGTCGCACGCCTGCTCAAGATTCAAAATGAACAGGAATTCTCGATATCAAAGAGTATCTTCGCGCTCCAGATTGAGTCACCAATCCCATCTACACTCCGCTCCCTAATAATACCCATTGCAATGTGGACAATACACACAATTGCATTAGATGCGTTCAAGGGCACAGTCCCAACCATTCATGGGATTATTAACAGATTCCACGTCCACTTACTAGAGCACTTCCAAGCCTGGCTCTATGAACATATGAGACCAAGACAAAAAGCGCTCATAGAATCATGGTTTCCACTCTGGTTCCTCCACACAGACCCTTTCCTTCACACCTGCTCCATAGCAGGGGAAACCCCCTCAGAGTAGTGCACCAACCCCCATACCTGGCAGTCCCTCTAGCAACAGGGGTAACTTGAGTACCCTGGGGTGCCCAATTTTTATATTTGTTAGTTATTCTCTTAGTTTCACATATATTTGGTAATGTCTGTCCCCTGGTCAGCTTACCTCAGTTAAATAAATAAAATATATCATTTAAATCAAAATAAAAGGATCAATTATCATTAAAGAAAATTGATGATATAATAAATACTAGTATTTTTCTTTAATTAGACCTAATATATATTCTCAATATAAATACGAATTTTTACTTCCCATTGATTCAATGAAAACTAAAACTATGTGTGACTATAATGGGAACACTTGATGTGAAAATAAAATTCTGCTAGGACTGGTGAAGATCAGAATCTTTCTTTATTTATAGAAATTAACTACACCAACTAAAGCTCCACTAAACTGAACCAAAGGTTTTAGTGTCAAACTAAATCACTAAGGGAATATGGTTGTTCCCATAAATCAAGCTAGATATGCAGTTTTGAAGCATGAAAAGCATGTCACAGGCTAGAATCATTTGTAATTTACGCTCTCATATGGAGCTTATGATGGATATAATACTAGATGATGTTCACTGCTCTTCACCTCTAATATACAATAACTAGTGTAATGGGTTATAAATTTAAACCATAAACGTAACCATCAGCTCATCATAAAGCTATTCACGTGCTGCACAATATAGTATATATAAAGGATATTATTTTATATAATTAAATATTATTATTAGTAGAGAGGATACCCCAATGGTAGAGTATGGACCCTCTACCACTGCCTCCCGAATTCAATCCCGGTAATGGACTTTGGGTAGGGGATGATTTTGACTGTGTTGGTTTTGCGCGCCAATGCCCTGAACCGAGATAGCGAATACCAAAGGCGGTCCATGGAGTTCCTGGCCTATCATACACCGCGCATGGAGGTTTTCTATGTTTTATCCTCTTTTCCCATTTTCTTCACTTCCCTAATCGGTGCGGTACCGTCCCCAGGTCGGCCCACCTCAAATAAAATTTAAATTATTAGTTTAATCTATGTTTCTATTTAACTATATCCACGGCTGTATCTGCAAACTTAAAGCTAAACTATGATAAAAATAGATTAAATACAACTAGAAAAGGTAAAGCAATCTGAATTAAAGCTGCTGTTTTCCAACATATAAACTTTAGTAGTATAAGAATAATCTTATATATATCTCAATGGCAGTGTTAAATTGTTTATTGTGACAAAATAAATCTACAATGTGTTGGATGAACCTGATCAAGGTGTAAAACCAAGTCATACTGTGAAACAAAGTAACTGACATAATTGGTAACCTGTAACCAATTAGATGCATACCTGGATTGTAGAAGCTAATTAAAATTTTCAGGTCCCTCCCTGAAACGTTTATCTCTCCTCCTTCACCTTCAGAAAACAATAGTTTTCCCTTCAACCTTTTAATCTTATATTAGAATTGGCGACTTCTCAAACAATCTTTTAAAGCTGGGCGCTAGACTATATTTTATGATTATAGTTCTGCTACACCTGAACTCACCATTTGAACCAGTTTGGAGCAATTGATATGAATTGCATCACTTTTATATAATTAAAAGTTAAAAGTTTGATTTATGCACTTTAGAGCGCCTAATCACCACCCAAACCTTACAATAGATCCTATTTAATTTTACTTTTTTATTTTGTTATTCTGTTAATTTTCTGACCCCACTACTGAAATAGAAGGAGGTTTAGTGATCAATTACTCTCCTTGTAAACTGACAACTGTGTGCAGCTCCTCTTTTACAATGGCAAATGCAACTCGCTGGGACACTCTCAACTGTACTTGGTAAACATTCATAAACCAGGTATTATCTTTTTATATCTCTACTGTCAGGTGCCGCAGCTTCACCCACTTTATAAATTAGCAGATGTTTCTAATTGACACAAATAGATATTATATTATAGATAACCACCAAAATTTTTACTTAAAACCATTGACCATATCAAATCAGCTAAACAACAGCTGCATAGCTAAAACATGTTTACAAAAAGAAATAATCACAAACTTCTTGTAAAAAAACTGAACTAAATAAAAAACCAAGACTCAACAACAAATTTTCCCAAACTCAGTTGAACCAATCAAATCATCTTTTTTACTAACCGCTTGCCGAAATTAAATGAGTATATCAAATTGAGTAAAATAGTAAACCTTGCTTTATGGTAGAAAGCTTAAGAAGATGTATACGCTTATTAATTGATATGCCAGTTTTTTCTCATAACTTTCAAAGGAACACAAAAAATAAGAAATACAGCTTTAAGGTGCACATGGACCGCCTTCTGTGCACCTATGTTGAAAATTTAAGCTCTTTATGCTGTAGTTTCAGCTGGGCATCGAACAAACACACAACACATGAGAAAACTTCTTTTTATAATCTATTTATTTGAGGAAGACTAATTGGGGGATGGGCACTTTTTAACTCTGACGTAGAAGAGTTGAAGAATTCATAAAATAAAAAATGAGACGCCCTAGAGTTGGTTATTCCTCTTCCTGTTTATTATCTGGTACTTCTAGGTATAGGAAATTGGTCGCACTACTCATATATAAGCTCTATGCTAACATAGAGAATAAGTGGAGGAAAGAACCTGGTTTCAAAAACCAAACGGGGAACAAATAATAGAATTCCTATATATTTATTAAATATGCCTATATATCTAAGATTTAAAGTGATTTAGTAGGTGAATTGAAAGCAAATTTTTGCCTCACAATTTGTGCAGGATATTTGTATTGAACCTTTACCAAAATTATGTTGTTTACAGTAGGTTCTGAAACTAGTGTTTGATTACTTAGGCACAATTATTATTCATTTACTTAGCTAAAATGTCTTTATACTTTCCTAATCTAAAGATGGGTTAGCTTTACTTCAATTGTTCAATTGAGCTAAGCTAATTTAATGTCAAGCTTTAAGTACCAGAATAAATAGCCAATATCTTTATTGGCATTCCATAGTAAGTTCTAATTAAATAGCATATTGTTAACTAAACTTTATGGCTAAAGTCATAAACATTTATTAGAAATTGGTATTTATGATGATCAAAAAGAGGGCATTTAATTGCCATTCATAACTCAAATACCTTAAGTAAAATAACCCCCTCGTTCTTAGCTTACTAATTTTAATAATATTTTTATTACAGTCAAGTTTACCTTAATACTTTAAAGTAAAATAAAGTCACACTCTTTTATCTGAACTTTTAATGTTTCATATTGCGCTTCCTTTAATCAAACAAGAACTGTTATTTAAGTGTTAAAACCCAGTGAAACTGTTCAGTCACCACTTTTCAACATGTGGTGCTCACTAAAGGGAATAATGCGTTTAAGTTATCTGCCAGTAGGAAGACAACAGTATGGATAGAAAACCATTTGAGAAAGGTTAAATTAGCTGAGTAAAGACAGGTGAGCACAAGATCTCTTGAAATTGCAGACTTGGAGTGCGTTGGTATATATACTGCTGTTACATTTATGAGTTAATACATCATCTCATTAAAAAATCCAATATGCTAAAGATAAAGTTGTGAAGTTGCTACTATTTTTCAGCAATATAAAAAACTCTGGATCAGGAAGAAATTAAGAAAGTCTTGGCCAAATTATAAGGACTATAGGCTATATTTTGGACTCCATATCTATCAAGCAAGAAGAGATACTGATGTAGAGTTTCAATGCTATGGAGGTAATATGACGAAACATGATTTAGATATGAATGAACACATGGTCAAATCATAATGTTAGTATAATCCTCAGTATAAAAATGCCACAAACTTCATCAACTAACTAAAAAGCTAGATGAACTGCACCGGAAATTAAAAGTTGAATGCATAAAAGTTAAACAGGAAGAAATGGGATAAGACCATTGCCAATCATTACCAAGTTGATAGGAACCGCATGCCATTGTCAATAATACAAAAAAGGTGTATCAGAATTGTTCAAAAATGGTCTCTCATATGATTAGTATAATACTATCAATCTAGCCATGAAAGCCTGCAAAATGTGCCTGAGAACTTGGAAGCTTATTCAGTATGGTGTCCTACATCCTCAGCTAGATTTTTTAAATGGGGGGATTAATGGCACCTATCCCCTTGAAAATACGGAGTTTTTGTCAACCACAAAGAGCCAGAGTTCCAAAAAAAACAATATTCCTGCATTTTTAGGCCTTCTGAGATGACCATGTTAGGATGTGGAGACTGCCAAAAGGCAATTATTTTGATCAACTGTCTTGACACAGAAAGTCAAAATATCATTTTTTAGCACTAGGTGGTCCCTAATTAATGAGGGAATGTCATGGTTGGAAAATGACATCATCCTTGGGACCAAAGTTAGAGACAAAGATGCTTTCAGGGAGGCCAAGAAGATGAAGCTAACAGGCCTCCCTGACCTCAAGCATACCATAGACCAACGCTGGGTAAAGGCAATATATGCCCAAGTTGGTCCTATGGAAGCAAGCAAAGTTCAGCCCTGTATGAAAGTAGGGGCATTAAAACGAACTAGCTTTATTATGACAGAAAATGGTTCGATTCAGTTTTTGGGTGAACAGGGTTTTGAAACCCGTTCAGTTTTCACATTATCCAGCTCAGGTCAGCCGTTTTTACAATCAATCACCCAAGTTCAGTCAATTACTCAATATAGCATTTTGCCTGATGGAAGTGTGCACCTATTGGCATGCCTCAGCTTTGACCTGCTTCCTTTGATTGATTGTTTTTCTGAGTTTCCTTAAAATTCCCATGTCAAGACCAATCTTCCTTGTTAGTCAACTTCTCCACATAAATAAAATCCCTCGCTAAGTACACCATTTGCCATATTTATGTTATCTTGGATGATCCTGTGCGCGGACCTCTTTGCAGAGGTCTCGCACTATGTTGACCTTTCCATTATAGATATAATTAAATTATCCCCTGGTGCACCGTTGGGCCACTCAGGTTCCCTCCAACCTAGGACGCCTATACCCTTCTACTCAGTGCACTGCATCATTTTTGGTTGGTTGATTGTTCTAATGAGCGCCCTCCCCTACTTAAGTTATTATTGCTTAAGCACCCTCTGCTGGGCTCTAGTATCTTTTATCATAGTGACTAGTTTCCTGGCGTTGGACCTGTGCATCATGCATCATCACGCTGGAAACAGGAGAGTTGTAGACACTCTCCTTATAGGGATACACCGATCTTTATTTAATCACTCCTGATCTCCTAAAAGATTGAGGCAAAGGCAGGGGTAAGAGAAAGTGTAAAGAAAGGGTGGGGGAGGTTTTTCCAGAGCCAGGTGTCCGCTCAAATTAAACAATTGGCCCACGGTGACATGGTAAATACTCTCAGGGCCATCTAAAAATGAACATGAAAGTGGGTGATCATATAGGGCAGCGTCCACAGAGTGAAGTTAAAAATGGCGCAAAGACATGAGTTATAAATAGTCCATATCACTACGCCAAATGCTAAGACCCTAATAATTGGGAGCAATTGGGAAGTGAGAGGTTAAACATGAAGTCCTGAACAGGGTGCCCTACCCAGGGTTCTGATTTCAGGAGTTCACGGACCTTGTTCCAGAAAGGGGCTATTAAGGGGCAAGTAAAGAAGCAGTGGAGTTGCGTGTCTATCAGCTCTGCACATTGCGGGCAGCTCTTGCACCAGAAGGTGGGACCCATTTAATCCCCTGTCCTGTATGAGCAGTGTAGAACTCGCCACAGAGTATTTGACATGTTTGCTGAAAGAACAGGGTGGGTAATGTTTTCCAAAGTCCCTTGAGATTCCCTTTCACAGCGGGGGGGGTAGGAGTTCAAGGAGACTAGGCCGCATTGGGGGTCTGTCCAAAGGGTGTAGGTGGGAGATAACTATCTTCCCATTGTGGACCAGGGTGTGATGCCAAGGGCTGATACCAGGGCCTTTCCTTTTAAAAGGGAAGGCGTGGTACACCCGTACCCCTACCCTCTTAAGTGCAAGGAGAGCCTAGTTCCAGTAAAAACTTGATGAGGGTTTAAGGCGGTGGCCTGGGTGGTTTGTTAGCCATTCCCCACAGCTGTTAGAGAGGCCCATCCTAGCCCTAGCAAGGACGCTAAACCATGGCGTAAGGCTGGACCCCACTGGGGCATTGGAGCCATATCCCAACAAATGATGGGCTTAAGGAACCCCATCAGTATTGAAGTGGCATGGGACTTAGAATCCAAAAGACCTAGGCCCCCTTCACTGCGGGGCTGGGATATTGTGGTCAGAGCTGTGGGTGGGTGGTTGGATCACCATATCCAGAAGCGGATTATCACATGAAACCTTGAGTAAAAACTGTACGTAAAATGGCAGACATGAGCGAGGAACCATAGTTTAGATAGGAGAAAAACATTTGCCATCAGGGAGCGTCCCTGGGGGGTGATATGATGGCGGTTCCAGCCGGCTACATGCGAGTTTATTGAATCCAGCAAGAGGTCCTCATTATCCTTGATCGCAACCACTTGTGGTGTGGTGAAGACACCTAGGTGCCTAAAGGTGCCTCAGGTAGGTTCCAGACCAGAAGGTGGAGGAAACGATGCGTTACCAAATTGCACTATAATGGTTTTATAAATGTTAACTTTTGCATTGGACGCCTTGGAGTAGCGATCCAGGATCTCCATGGCCAGGTCTAGGTCATTTTTACATCCAACTGCCACTGCTGTGTCATCAGAAAAGGCTATGGTGCGGGTGAGGGGTTTCCCAGGAACCTGAATACCCACCTGTCGTTGCTGGAGTAGGACCAGAAGAGGATCAAAAGCTTTATTGAACAAAATTGGGCTCAGTGGATCCCCATGATGGAGACCCTGTTCAACCATCACCGCTGCTGTAAAGCCCGTTGGGGACAATACCTTATTGTTAAGCTGGGCGTAAAGCGCTGATAACCATGTCCTAGCTTGTGGTGGGATGTGGAGACGGGTTAGGGAGGCGTCAAGATACTTCCAATTCACCCGATCATATGCTTTTTCCATATCCAGAAGCACCACAAAACCATGCGTTTAAGATGATTTAGCTGACAGGGTTGCCAGAAGCTTATTGTAATTGTTTCAAAGCGATCTTTCTGGGATAAAGCCATGCTGAGCTGGGTTGAGGCGTGGTGCTGCCCACTTAGTCAAGCGGTTTGCTAGAAGTTTAGTAAATAGCTTGTGGTCTGTGTTCAATAATGATATTGGTCGCCAGTTTGCCAGGTCCTCACGACCTGCTTTCTTATGAATAAGGGTCATAATTGACCCTCTCAAGTCAGTAAGCACTCCCCCCTCTGCCAAGAGGGTTAAAAAGAGGGGCTGGAGGGCCTTTGTAAATGTGACGGGATCCATTAGATACACCTCAAATGGGATACCATCTGGGCCTGGGGCCTTCAGGCGCGGGCTGTGAAGTAGAATGTCTATTACTTCTTGCTGCGTGATTGGTGCAAGAAGTTCAGCATCTACTGAGATATTAACCAGTGGTTCCAGAGCCCCTCTAATGAATTCCTGAACTTCCTCTGGGTTCACTAGGAAGCCTCGAAGAGGGCTGAAGTAGTAACGATGGATCTCACTGGTGATCTCATCCTTGTTTAAGGTGATGGTGGTCCCCACCCTAAGGGTTGCCATCTCCTGATCCTTAGAGCGAGCTTTTTGTTTCTGGTAGAAGAAACAGGCGAGGCGTTCCCACTGGGTGTAGTAACGCGATGATGTGAAGCTTGCTGCCCGTTCCTCTTGTTCAGTAAGTTCCCACTGATACATCTTTTGGGCCACTTCTCACGCCTCCAACCATTGAGGGGAAGGCGCCGGTTGGCAATTCTTTTCAAGGTGACGTATTCTAGCTTCAGCCCGTCTGACTCTAGCTTGAGCTGCTTATTTAAACCCTAGCACAGTTGTATGCTACCTTTAAAATCCTTGCTTTTTTATCTGCCCATTTTTCTTGCAAAGTTTATAAAAGAGGTTTGTCCAGATTTTCTGGCTCAAAAATGACAGCATTTATCTTCTTTTTTTGCAAACTGGTTGTTCATGAGCCCTGGAGCAATATTTGGCCAAAGCCTCCTTGATGGTCTGAGGATGGTGTCAGGATCACTGTGGTGGATCTATGGTCACTTATAGTGTTATCCTAGGTTTTGGGAGAGGAAACTCAACCCACCAGCAAGGGGCCTACTAGGGACATATCAATTTTTGAAGCTGATATGAATACTTGACCTTCACCTTGAATCCAAGATATGCAACCAAGGTCAGATGTCGATGGTGGAAGGTCATTCGTGAATCCATTTGACCTGAAGAAATCCTGAAGCCGAGCAGTATCTCATCTGTCTTGTGTTGCAGGAGGAAATGTGTCCCGCACATGACTTAATATTGTATTGAAATTACCCATAAGCACTGTGTTGCGTGGGAGTTGTAGTAGAGCAAGTCTATAAAAGCCAGTCCTGCTCCAGGCCTGCATTTGGCAGATATATGTTTTAGCAAAGAAGGAGAAATCAGGGGTAGATAATTTAGCCAAGATAAGGCAATCATCAAGGTATTTCAAAAATGGTGGGTTTTCACCTGGGGCTGAGGATAATAGTGCTTACATAATTTGTCCAATAAAAGATACCTCCAAATTGGTCATTCCATGCTTCTATTTCAGAGGGGGGGACATGGGGCTCCTGGATGGCTGCAATATCCACGCGAGTCAACCTGAAGTTGTGGAAAAGGTGGGCTCTCCGCTTGTATTTCTGCAGTCCATTAGTTAATGGACTGCAGGGTCAGGGTGCCCCTTTGGGGCCTCATAGCTGTCCCCCTTCATATCCTGGGGTGTTATCGGAGCTTAAACCTGCACCCATAAGGCTGCTCATTTTAAGTCCTTGAGCCTGACTTTTAGTGGCAATCTGAGCTGATCGAAGTGGAGGAGAGGGTTATTCTGAGCGGAAGGTACTGAGGAGCCTGTAAGCCATCCAAGGATACTACCCCCACTGCTCTTCAGGGGAGTATCCTGAGGGCGCTCCATGGACTCCTCCATTTGAGCATCCTCTGAATTATCAGAGTCAATGTTCACCTCCTTCAATACAGAGAATGAGGTCTGAGTTGCATTCCCTTAGATGGTGGAGGGGGTTGATGACTTTGAACTTCCACCTCTACTTGGGTTACACCATACCTGCTCCCCTCTCTGAGTGTCTTGTGGTACCAAATAAGTTTAAGATGCCGCCCCATGGGCTAGCTTCCTATGGGTTAGATTTATGTGAAGCATATTTGCGTTTATTTTTTGCTGGTGAAGGGTCTGGCAACTTAGATGTGGGTGCCAACTAGCAGGGAGTTTTCAGCACTAAGGGAATAAAGCTGTGTTACTGGATTTGCCTGATCAACTGCCACCCAAAGGGCAGCAGGGGATAGATCCTGTACAGAGACCCAATGGGTAGGTTGCAGGATTGCCTCTGCTACTGTATGTGAGCTTTTCTTACCTGTCACAGGGACTTGGCTGCTGGATGAGAGAGCTTGTTTACGAGCAGTGCAACTATTATATAGATGGCCAAAGCATTACACCATGAGCAGTACAGTTGTTCTTGGTCTGGATCAACAGATAAAATTTCTGAACATGATTCAAGGACTGCCACACGAGGAATGACCTCCATGTTATGGGCCACCATAGAGTTGGGGATAAACGATGCTCTAGCAATATGAACCCGTTGGGTTGGGGCATAATAGGCTGGTGCACAAAGGACTACTGTTAGAACAAATCCAAATTTTATCAAACCCTGATGCAGGGAAAGCTTTAAGGATTCTGGGTCCAATGCAGTTAGGAGTTTAGAGAAAGTTACCCAAGAAATATTCTCCAAGTTAGATCGTGTTCTAGATACACTAAGAGATCCATGTGGAATCTATATTTAGTAGAAGATGCCCAGTCTGCATCTGCTGCAGTTATAAACCTTACATCAATATAGTGGCTTTTTACTACTTCATAAATTGTGGTATTAACTGGAAAGGCTCTTGCTATTGATCTAAAATAGGTAAAAAAATCTCTTTTTTAGAAACTTGACTGGGTTATGTCCATAGTAGAATATAACTGCATGAGCCAGAGTGGACCTAGGGATTGCACGCTGTGAGCGAGTTTCTTCCCATCTCTTCCTCCTTCAGCCACAAAAGCATCTTCAAGAGGGTCAATGGTAGGTGGTGCAGGCACTAGCTTTTTATGCCATGCACCTGATGCATCCTTAACTGCTTATTTTTGTTTATGTTCCAACTTAAATTTATTTTAGGCTGATTTTCTATGGGGCGGACCCCAGATAGAGGCACTGACATCCCTTTAGGTTTACGCGCTGGCACCTGCTGGGCCTTCCCAGTTGGTACTCAACTTTTTCCAAGTTGGATTGCCTTACCTGTCTTGGAATTACTTTCTGCAATTGATTGGTGGATTCAGGTTCATCCTCACGCGAATCCATCCCTCCAGCCTTCATCTGACCATCATCTGATGCTTTCTGGAATTTTTATGCAGTTTGATCGTCTATCTGGCTATTTACAATTGAAATCTGATTTTGATTTTGATGAAAATTGCCATGAACTAATCTGATACTCAATGCTGATTCAGTTCAGGCATGGTGATTGCCTTCCCAAGCATGAAAATAACAGCCAACTGATTCGACACCTACCCTTAATTCAGTTTGGCCATGTTGGTTGCTTTACAAATTGTATAAATGACGTCCAACTGATTCACCAATTACTATCAATTTATTTTGGCCACCTTGGTTAATTTCAAATGAGGTGGTGGTCTGCAAAGCTTCCTGAAGCCCCTGCGCGGTATTGATAGTGTTAATACCTCATGCTACCTTAGTTAATTTGTTAAATGCGCCTCCAGGGTGGGGTGCACCGATTTTTTTACCCTCAGTCAACCCAGAGTCAACTGAGGTAGGCAGTAGAATGGCAGGATCATTTATGATTCTGCCTTGTATTGATAAAACAGGGTTTGCATCTGCTTTTGCAGCTGCAGTTTGGGAGTGGGTAGTAAGGGTTGACACACAAGTTTGCAACTGAGGGTTCTTCAATCTGGGTTTGGTTAGGTGAATTTTGATGCATCAGATGAGCTCTCAGTGGATTTTGCCACCATTTCGTTTGATTTATAAGGCTAAATTTCCAGGTGATTGTAGTTTTTTTGAAAGCAATATTTACCAGTGAAAGAAAGGTTTTGAAATTCAAAATCTCTTCTTACCCAGATTAGCTGCTAATGAATGGACTTGTGCAGAGGTATGGAATGCCATTATGGGCGAGTTTGTCAGCTCTGAACATGTAGTCAACTGGAGAAAAGAATTAATGTGCACCAGTTCAAAATGGATGAGACCATTGATACCTTTGCTGACCAGTTCTACCAAGGAGCTCAGATACTTACTGGACAGGAGCGTAGACTATTTTGATGCGTGTATTGCAATGAAATTGGCACTTTTTCCTATATAGATCTGCATTGGACTATTATCTCAGCCTTAAAGTTGGACAAAGAACTGAACAGATGTTAGAGTTCTTATGGATCTGCAATACCACATTTGATGCCCTAACAAAGGCTACCAAAATGGCAATATAGGCAATTTAAATTATGTAGGAGGTTCCCTGATAATAAAAGAGGAGTAGACAACAATCGCCAGTACTAGTTTGTTTGAGAAGCCAAAAATGGCCAAGATGAGTATTGGATCACCCATTTCAAGTACAACAAAGATGCCATGTTTTAAAGGGTTAAAGAACTAAAAAGGCAACGCCAATGTGGCTGTACCTACCAACAATCTGTCATCCTATGTGGGAATGACCAGACGGAATAGGCCAAGAATAGTCTATATCTGCTTGTTTTCAAGTGACACCTGACCTAGCAGTAAAACTAAACAGATTAACTGTAGCACATCTTTTTATGGGTGATTCTCTTAAGTCTTCCAGATATATAGAACAGATAGAGAGGCTCTTATGGTTAAACGTTTTATAAAAAGGCAACTGAGCTTGAAATAATTAAAAAGTGATGCTGACATACTTGAAGTATTTTTAAGACAATCAAGTGAACATGGTGGCAGATAGTTGTGCATTGGACGATGTCAACATATCGATTTCTAATATACACCATTTAAAAGATACTTATATAGTTAAACAGCCTTTTTTGATCTGGCTAATGATGCCGCTAACTTGCAAGTAAAGAATACTTCCCTTTATTACTATTTTACTTATGCAAATTTTTGGCAAACTGATCAAAGGCGAGGGCAATTATTGACAGTGGAGCCTCAATTGAAATTATCTCTAAAGATTTAGTAAAAATTAAGGCTTAAACCTGATGTGGAAGATAATAAGGTTTACAGAATGGTTAGCCTACAAAAAACTATTCTAGGGGGCATAATGTGCCTTCCTCTATAATTTAGATCATTTATTGTCAAACCACCAACAATAGTTTTTAAAAACCAAAATTATGAAACATTAATTGGCACTGACTTCATGCAACTTTATAATTTTGTGTGATTTAGAAAAAAACTTTCAATATAATAGGGCAAACTTTGACGCTATTTTATAGCCAGGTAGACCACCCTAAATCATGAGAAACATTTATATCAGTCAGGTATATGCAGATAGAGACATTCCAGTGAATTATTGTCATACTTGTTGATGTTTTGAAAAGCTATCTGATCAGATTAAAAATGTTGGACAATTCCTTAAGAGTGCAAAGTACATCGATTGTTAAGTCTAAAGAGCACTGTATCACAAGAAGGCCTTGCATTAGAATTTTTAGAATATCTGTGTGCTTAAGTTCACGCACCATGTCAGAAAGGCATAACTGAACCAAATGTTATACCATGGATATTAGTACCCATTAATGGTGAATTTAGGTGCTTGTTACAAACTTATTAGATAAGTCAAAACAGGTAAAAAGGCTCAAGTAGTGGCATAATATTTAGTTTATACTAAGGTACTTTTATCCTTCCATAAACTTGGGCAGCTGATCAAGATAGGACTATCAGATAACCTGAAATTCGAGGCAAGGTTTGCCATATTTAATTAAAAAACTTACTGAGATTTCAGAGGAGCAGAAGGATCAGGTCCTTAAATTTGACAATATTATGAGGCGTTTGAACAAGACAAATATGTCCTGAAGTGCACCAAAAGTATAGTTCATAAGGTCAATGTCAGGAATCAAATGCTAGTTTGTATGTGGTCAATTAGACGTTATTGGGAAAGTGAGTCCATAATTGCCAACAAAGTTGTCAAATTTTTACTCATGAGATATAGGCTTAACGTTTAAGCCCCTAGGAAAGTTCACTATTAATGTAAAAAAGAAAAATGGATCCAAACAAGTTGTTTTTGATTATTGTCAGTTACAAAATAACATAGAAGGACTCACTCTACTACCGCGGATAGATGATGCTCTTAATTGCCTAGGAGGAGCTTAATTTTTCAGCAATGGATCTTATATTTGGGTACTGGAAAATTGATTTACCTAAATGATCAAAATAAATGTGCAATCATTAATGGCCAAGGACTAAATATCTGAAGAAAATGCATTAGGGTCTTTGCAATGCACTGTGATACACCAACAAGCAATGGATGCTGTGCTAGGTGACCTGAAATTGTTTTTGTTCTTGTCTACCTAGACAATATCAATGGTTTTTGTGTGAAATTATATATTTCCTTAAATACTTATAAATATTAGAAAATTATCAGCAGCAAATCTAAAGATAAAACCTTGTAAATGTCACTTCTTCAAAAAAAGATTGTATATTTAGGTTTTTTGTAAACGTGATGAATTACAACAAAAAACTTAAAGTTGATGCAACTTGGGCCATGGCATAACTGAAGAATGTTTAAAACGTGCAAGTATTCCTAGAAATAATCGTCTTATATTGCCTTTTATTAATAACATTGCTTCCATTACAGAGCCACTTCAACAACTGTTAGAGGATTTTAAGAAAGGCTTTTCATGGAATGATGATGCTCAGAACTCCCACAATGCACTTATAGTATATTTAGGTATGGAACCAATATTGCAATGTCCAAAGTTTGATTAGCCGTTCATTATATAAACAGATGCATTCTTGACGGCAATTAGTGCTGTATTCAGTCAGATAGGCAAAGTTGTTATTAATACCATAGCATATGCAAGCTGTACTCTGATCAAGCAGGAGCGTAACTACACTATGACAGAGCATGTATGCCATGCAGTTATATACACCTGTGAACAGTTCAGAGTATAATGCATGACATCATTTTGAGGAGGTGAAAGACCATTCTTTACTGTGATGGCTACACAATATGAAGGAACCCTGTTGGATTTTGTCTTGGAAATCAGCTCGCTGGTGCTTTCTGCCTTAAATCCAACAGTTTAATTAGGGGCTTTTCTCACCACTGATAAGGAAAAAATAAAAAAAAGTGTTAAAAAGTTTAAATTTATAGTTTTTAATAGGCACCACAAGGAGGTAAAAGAGAGTATATCTTTTTTTTAGTACTAGATGGTCCCAACCCAAAAAAGAGAGTATATCTTAATAAATTGATTAAGGTGTTTAAAACGTCAAGGCTTGACGTTTGTACAGCTTGGGAACTTCAAATTTGGTTATATGCGATTCTAGCCTATCAAAGCTCTGAAAACTCGCTTTCTTTAGGATGAATGACCAATGGGGGATTGTTTTGAGGCAAGATGTACCCATGGGGTAACAACTTAATATATCCAAACCAATCCCTTTTCACTATAAATATTGCACCTTGGGGGACCCTGGTCACGCCTATAAAAGGAGGTGGTCTCCATGTAGGTTCTTGAATGGGATTAGATGAGGCCAGGGGTGAACCCTTTGATAGGTGCCCCAGAATAGGCTGCAAGATCGGATGAATTGGATTTCCCAACTTTGTGCTATTTACCAATTAGTTTTTTGTAAAAGTGTTGCCCCAATTCGCGGGGTTCCACTGAGAGTTGGCCAGGGTCTTTTGGCTGACTGAGTTGTTATTATTAATAAAATCAATTTCCTCATTATCATGGGCTCATAAATGTCTGATATTCCCTCTATTGGCCAAGTTTCACCAACAACATTCTTATTCTGCGGCCTGGGAGACAAATGTCTGACAAACCCAAAGGAAGATTGGTCCATTGGTCTTGAAATTGCAAGCGTACAATATCAAGATCATGCACTAAGCAGGTACTACACATCAAAATGTAGATTGGTTATCACAGCTGCCAATCATTCTGCTTCTTCAGAGTAAATCAGACAAATTATATGAGAAGATGCTTTCTAGCAAATATCAGAGACCAAAAACCGAAATTCAGATAGCATTGACTAAGGCAATGGAAAATACACAGATGTAAGGGTCAAATGTTCAAAATCTCTGAGAAAAATACCTACTGTTTCTGAGGTCTTCTGAACAAAATGCAATTATAAATGCAGCTCATAAATAAACCAGACATGGAGGATAACAAAAAAATCTCAGATCAGGTTCAATGGGAGTACTATTAGGAATACCTTATTTTGACATTGTGGAAGATCTTGCTTATTGCATGACGTTTCAGGCCCACAAGCTCTATAAGAAGGCCACCACTTCTCAGGTGGTATAGCCTGGAGTTTTCTTGGCGCAAAATCTCTTTTCTCGTGATAGAAATCATGACCATGAGCACTGTTAGAAACCAATGTGTTATTGTAACTGTTGATCACTTAACTTGTTCTTAGATGCGCATTCTCTAGCTAAAGTAGATGCCATCAGCGCTATTTTTATAGCGGAGAAGCTGATTTATCATCATGGTTGTAATATATTAAAATATAAGATAACAAAAGCAAATATACCACTCATGACATCCCAAAACTAAACGATTTAATGAGAAAACACAGAGTATTGACATCGCTTATTATTAAGAAACAAATGAGATATTGAAGGGTAAATGTTACTTTGTCATTTTTATAGATCTTAAAAGCTAGTAAATTTTCCAAATGGTTAAATTTATTTATTGACGTCAACATTTGCTTATAATATAAGCTATCATTAGTTAACAGGTAATCCCCCTTTTTATTTTTTATGGGAGGTGGGCTTGTTTGCCACCAATTTTAAATTATACCTTTAAAACAGAATTTAAAAATGATGCCTTTACAATATATATAGAGCTTGAAAAAAGTTTTGAACATGATTAAAGTCCTCTACCTATGTCAATACTCTCAATGAAAATTAATACTAAATACTATCAAGATTCAAAGTGGCCAGCTCTTCAGACTTTTAGTTTTCAATAGGGTTAATTATTGCGACATTCACAACTTTTAACGATGTGATAAGTTAGACAAGCTTTGACATCAATGAATCCCCCCCCTTGGGTTGGGACCATCTAGTACTAAAAAAAAAGTTAGACAAGCTTTGTCTTGGGCCATTTGAGGTCATCAGTGAGTTTTTATTGGATGCTTATACTACAAGGACATTATTAATGGATGTTTATTGAATAGGGTGGATGCTAAGTTTCTAAGAGCATGAAAATTAGATATAAACTTAATACTATTATTAAATATTCTCTATCTGTACTAATAGCACAATCAGTTTTCTAGGGTTGGATTAGGAATTACTTTTTTGGCAATGAATGAATAGCATTTACTTCATAGCTCTGCTGTTCATTTAAAAGGTGCAAATACCGCCAATTTTATTCCTAATTTTCTGATACCTCTTGGAGGGGATATTGTACCAACGGCCGTTATATCAATTGTTGATGATGAACTAAGTAATGGAGCACTGCGAATTATAGATTTTGGCAATAATAGCTACTATGGAAAAATAAAATATGGTTAAGATGGGGGATGCTGTAAAGGTCCTGCCGCAGCTATCAGGATGGATAGGCAGCTACTCCCTTTTGAACAAAGAAAGGGAATTCCCTCTTAGTAATGCCGCTGGAGAAAATAGCAGACTTAGGAAAAATTCTTGAGAGCGATGGGCGGCCACTGTCCCCCAGAATATGCTGGTACCACCTCAAGCCAACGGGCTCTCTGACTCCACATTTTCATGAGATCAGCAAAAAGAGCACTTCATGAAATTTGGGGACTTATGCTGAGAAATACACACCAATTCCACTGAATTATGACCAAACCATATAAATGGCGAAATTGAAATGCCCAGTCAATGGGAAAATCCACATATGAACATATTAAAAATCCATAGGATGCAACAGTAAAAGAACCCCAAGCGGCTGAAATAATCTCTGAGGAAATGCGCAAAAAGCTAACACTCAATTAAGTTTTAGGAATCTCCAAGTCATTGCGTCAGATGAGCCATCTGTCATGTCCAATATTGAAGGCCCCAGAGGACTTTGGTAGACTTGAGAAAAGTAACAGTAGACAGGTTCCAATGTCATTGGGAATATTTTAGACACTCTGTTGTCATACAAATATGTAAGACCCCCCGCCTGTTTTACAATATAAAAACCCAGCGCTCTGCCTACATTAAAGTGTTGGGTTATTTTTTACTTTCCTTAATAAAGCCTTTATTACTAAATGATTCAACAATCTCTTCTTTATTAGTAATAAAATCTATCTTTCCTGAAAAATTTACCCTGACAAATGAAAGCCCCACTTGCTGCTCTCAATGATGGCAGTCGCTATTCTTTTGTTGGTTTCAGTTTGGGTCCACTCAACAGAGGGAACCAAGTCACTCACCCCAGGGAACTGACCTTTCAACCCCTGCCCAAGGATATGTGGGCAACAATCTCTGTCCTGAACATCAATCCAACTGGATCAAAATGGCCTATATCACCCAAGAACTTATTGATAGTATATCACAAATGAGAAAAACCCTGACTATGAGGCTGACAGATTCAATACTGATAATATGCTGGCTCCCCTCATTATTAAGTACGTGCGCAGATCATCTATGGCTCAAAATTAAAACCTGAAAAATTTGCACAAACCCCTTTATCTGAAACATTTGGTTCCTCAACAGCTCAGGTGGAATGGGTGAAATTGTTTCCAGTTTTCATAATAATAGTTGTATATATTAATACCTGTGAAAATACTTTATGCACCTTTCCCCCAGCAGATCATATCTTGCATCCTCAGAACAGTGATTCCGTGCAGACTATGGATTCTATCATGGGTGTTGGAATACTCCCAATGGAAGCCAAGGATTTCTTTGGCACGCCATATGCCTGACAGTTTTAGCTATATTTGACATTGCCTCCAATTGAAATTTTATATATTTTTTAGGGCTAATCTTCTTAGCATCTTTTCAGGCTCTTGTATTATCATTGTTAACTTCACAGGCTAAAACTGCTGGGATGCCAGGCTCTCATCTGTATAAGGCCCTGAAGAATGACATTTTGATAATACTGTGGAAATTTTCATGTAAGCCATCAACTCAATTGTGTGATATTGATCTCAGAGAGTAAAGGATTGGAAGTAACCATCTTGCATAATATCGAAATTAACGTTCCACTCACCTTTTCTACATTCCAACTAGTTGAGGGGTTGTAGGGCACTGAGAATAGTTGTTAAGTTCCAATGCTCATAGCTAAGATTCTCACTACTATTGAAGTAAAATTTTTTCCTGTTATCACATAGCAGTACCTGCGGGCAACCATTCCTAGTAAATAGATATTGATATAAGTTGTTAATGTTTTCCTTGGTTGTCAGTGCAGAAATGGTGATTGCTATGACCAAATTCAGAAATGTTGATCCCTACTTATATATATTTTAATTTTTTTGTTGATTCAGGAAGTAGACATTTGACTTTAAACTAATGGTATGGAATGGCTGCTGAGGTGTCATCAGAAAATACTTGTACTTAGCCTTATGCAGTAATTGTTTTTGACAAGTTATGCAAGCGTCTAAAACTTCCACTACATGGACCAGGATTACTTCCCAATAGTATAGGTCTTTAATCCATTAATAAGTTTTTGGCTCTACATGTCCTAAAATAATGTGGCCTTCCATTATCACTGATACTCATTCCAAAGATCGCAAGTAAGGTAAACAGTCAGTTATCACTTTATTTTATTATAACCCATCAAGATCCTTAGAATATTGCAAGTCTTGGTACAACATCTTAGAACTTGTTCAACTTAGTCCTCCAAAAGTCTGGCTTTATATATATAGTTTATGTACCCGTTAAGCTTTGCTATCATCTTGGTGGAATAAGGGCAATTGGGTCAGTCCATTTACATTTATGCGCTTCATACCAGCTTGATGGATGATGTTTTTGTTGTAGTGCTGATGTTTGAGAGCTTAATTGACTAGTCTTTCTGTTAAATCTTTCATGATTTTTAGCCACTTAAAAGAAGCGTGGTCTGTAACAACTGTAAAATTTGTACCATACAAGAAGGATCAGAAATGTTTCACTGTGAAGAAGATAGCTAAGCAATATTTCTCCATGACACTATAAATTCGCTTAATCTTTGAAAGTGTCTTTATGTAATAGGACACCGGGTGATCTATGCCTTCTTCATCCAGTTGCAAGAGAATGGCCCCATACAGCTAAGTTGAAGGCATCTTCAAAAAGAATGAATGGCTTCATATAATCCAGATGTTGTAAAATCAGTCTTCATTCAACAAATCCTTCATAGCCTCAAATGAAGTTCTGTACTATACTCCAATTTTTATAGGAGAGGTTTTGGCAATCAAACAGACGAAAAATTTACCAAGTTGAGCGAATAGGGATAAATTGATGGTAAATTCCCATCACACCTAAAATACATGTATGTCTCTGAGGCTCTTAAGCTCAGGAATCTTAGAGATTGCTTCAATCTTATCATATAAGGGTTGAAATACTTCTCACGATATGGCATGTCCTGAAAATCCTATATTTTTTGTAAAAAGGTACATTTTTGCAGGCTTTAGCTTGATGTGAACTATTGTAGTCATTGGAAAACTGACTTGAGACGTACAGATGATCTTTAAATGTTTTATGAACACTATTATGTCATCTAGGCAGACAATCATGCAGCTTGATTAAGGTAAACAAATGATGAGTCTATCACAATTTGAAACAATGAAGGCGCATTTCATAATCCCTGGGGAGCTGGGTAGGTGAAATAATCCTTATGTGTATACCAATGCACATTTTTACTTGAACTCATGCGATAGATCCATCTGCCAATAGGTGCTGGCGAGGTCCATTGTGGAGAATTAATTCAATCCAAAGAGTCAGGACAGAGAATAATCAATTTGAGGAATCAGATAGATTTCCTTCTTCATGAGGCTGTTTGGCTTCCTGTAATTTAATACTAATCTGTGAACACCATTTTTCTTTATGAGTAACAGTGAGTGTTGAATTTTGGTTTCTGCTTCAGAGGCCTGGTTCTTCTTCAGGTGTGGAATGCAGTTTCGTGCGTCTATTGTATGATGACAATAGACAGGAAGGTGATTAAAATTTAAAATGTAGATTCTTGGTAGTACTCAAATTGTATACCCTGTCATTTACTTGGATGATGGCACGCCGCCCTGATCCTACTGATCCCAAGTAAATATCAACTAGTATAAAATGAAGTACTAAATTCAAAAAGTTTATAAGATAAATTATAAACTCGTCCAGTAGTTGAATGTTTTTTATTAGCATCAACTTGAGGGTTATTTATAGGGTACAATGTTCACCACATCTTACCCATGACGTCCCATTTTCAATGGCACTTGGCCACATAAAATGTTTGTAAGAACGTCTATGTATACTTTGACTCAGGGCATCCTGCTCAGCCTCAGGGTTGGTATAACACCATCATCATTCTTGAGATGGCATTTTGGACACGTCTTCAAAATAGCTGGATATATTCACTTTCACATGTAATTGGCAGCACATACCAAGGCAATTTGTATCACTAATTAGTAATTAATTCAATCAAAAACTCGGCCAACATTTAAAACTAGTTTTGACATAGACCAACAAAGCCCACGTGCCCAAATCATTAAGTCAAAATTAATTTAAGTCCAACCTAACCAACAAGGCCCTCGAGCCCATGTCATCATAGTCAAATATTATTAAGTGAAATTGCTAGGCTGCGGATCCTAAGTTTGGATATACTTAGGATATACCTGATCCATAATTGCTGATATCTTATTGATTAAATATCCAACAATTAGGTCTAGTCAATTACTCAACACTTCCCCCGCCTTGACTGGATATAAGCGGTGGGTGCCCTTCTTCCCAGGCCACAATGTCTAACTTTTCGCGTTCCTCGAAGTACAAACGTTATACCACTTAGTACTAAAAAAAGTACAAACGTTATTTCAATAGCCTGCCTTTCCTAAGCCAACAGGGCCAGCGTTCCTGGTGCCAAGCTTTCTTGGGTTTGGCACATCTCCAACAGGGTCTAGATAGTCAAGACTTGTATGAAATCTGCATCTCTTTGATTCTATTACAGAGTTCTCCAGTTCAATCGCACTCTCCTCCCCCTACCAAAGAAGGGGTACCTAGTTTTAATGCCAGCGAGGCATCAAATCTATGAAATAAACTCTATGGCTTGCAATTATTATTATTATTCTTTTTTATATTATTATTCTTTATGATACAGATGAAGAGACTTAGCGTTTACTCAATTCACAACTCAGCCACCTTGATCCTTAATGGTATATACATCTTCAGATGATTTCTCAAATATTATAAATGGACCCTTCCAAAGCGAGGCTAGCTTGTGCGCGCGGCCTGCGC
>JAKSZP010019092.1:0-39732 GCA_022478985.1 Massospora cicadina
TGATTGCGCTAATGAGGAGAGATACATTTTCCTCATCTAATCATGTCTTGATAATTCCTATGGGTTCTCGGAGGATCTAATCTTGTACACTAGATGACAAGCATATGGCCAAGACACTTCTTTCATAATTTTGGGGTTGATTTACCTTGCTTTGGATCAGGTGATGGCGTTGACGTCCAAATTAACAACCTTATAGAGCAGGTCAAGTGTTTTATCATCTACAAATAGGTCAGAAATATCTATGTCGTAATTTAATATATTGGGAGGAACAGGTTTAACTGCAGTGCTAGATTGTTCTTTGTCTAGACCATGGGCCCTTCTACTTATACTTAACTAGTTTCCTTCTCTTTCAACTGGACTAGAGTTACTTGCTCCTTGTTCTTCTTACTCCAACATTGAGCGGCTAATGACCAGGCTTCCCATATTAGCAAATTGGATCTGTGACTTGTCTGCTCAAATCTATACTTCAGGCTTGTTTCCCATCATAACTCAATTTTGTTGCTCCTTATTCACCTCAGCGAATTTCACAATATTTTGGGCTTAGGTCAGAATAACTTTGAAGGCCCAGTTGGTTGCTTTAAAAATCGCTCCCAACATTTCTAGATGATCCACCATATGAGTAATGGACATCTGAGTCACTAGCGTTGAAGCCATTGTTTGATGCAAATCTTGATAGGGATAAAGCGCCGCTTGCATCAAAATTTGTGCATCAAAATCTGATGGCACTTTCACACCAGCCAGGATCTGTGATTCCTGGTAGAATTAGTCCGCAAAAAGTTGCTAGAGTCTCATCTTTTAAGATTTGAATGCTAATAAATTCCTGCTTGTGATTAGACATCTGCGTTGGGTTTTCAAATTATATTATGATGGCTTCCTTGGCCTCATTATAGGACCAAATATCCCCATTCAGATGGGGTAACACCAGATTCTGACAATTAGTGTTTAGGTAGTTCATTATAGTCATTGCCTTTGTCATTCCCTAAATCCAAACATCATCATTTTGAATATTTGAATAAACCACAGGGGCGTTAACCCAATGGGACTTGAGTGAATTCTAAGTGCTCCAATAAACATTTGTGGCTCCACTGAAAGGAGATTCATGCCCAAAAACTTGGCTGACCATAGGAGTAACTTTGGGGGTCATTACCAAAAGTGCTCAAAATGACCCAGGCATATTTCTGGGTGGTTTAATCCTCCTTTCTGGAGTTTCAAGCGTGTTATTGTCAGCTTCTTACGCCTCCATTTGCGAACAATCACATTTGTGATTATCATGTTCCTCCATGTGTTTCAATATAATGCTACATCTTCATTAATCCAGTGTAAGCTTTCCCAATCTTCTTCTCACTCATCTTTCAGTAACAATATTCTCCAATTAATTCATTCTCCTTGCGCTTCAAAAAATGTAAACTTTCTATAGAGGTTGTTGTTAATTTTCATACTTGCTCGACCTCTTCCTCAGCTTTGTCACCTATTCCTCCAATGTAGTGAAATCAGCCTGTGACACCAAGTTGAGCGCGTTCTTGTTGACAGTTTAAAGTTCAAATTAAAGCTTTCATAGTTAATTCTTATAAGACATGGTTAATACAATATTCTTATCAGATCTGGCTTTAAACTCAATTACACCATGCAGTGAGCACCAAATGTTGATTTTTCAGGAGCCAATTAAACTTTCCTGATAGCAGCTCACTTTAGATTCCTGATTAATTTCACAGGTTCTTTGTATGAGCTATATATAAATTATTGTAATAAAGTGAATTAGGAAGTAATAGTATGAATACTATTACTCTAGTTGAGCTTCTTATAACCAAGATGATTATTGGTCTAATACTAAACTGATACTTGTCCTAATTTTATACCTATCTGAAATATTGGTAGGGGCAACTTCCCTCTTTTGTAGAACTTAACCTAGGATTATTTTCAGAGGTTCTTCTCTCTTCTGATAGAACTTAACCTAGGATTAGTTTCAGTGGTTCTTCTTCCTTGTCATGCAGATTCCGTGGAGATAACAATAAAATAGACAAAGTACTCTTATACTTCCAGCTCTAGTCTCAGGAGCAAAACCGTAAGTCCAGGGGAGCATCTCCTCCGCTTGGACTGGGTGGCTTTCCCTTTTCCGTCCAAAAAAGGTCTGAGAAGGCCAGCTGCCCCTTTTGTCTCCCAGGGCGACCTCGCCCATATAGTAGATGAGCGATAGGTCACAGTTTACCCTTTGAGGACCCCATCACCGATCTAGTATTAACTTCAGCTGAAATTGGTATGGCAAATTAAGGAATTTGTGTTATGCTATTGGATAATTGGATCCCACATGGGGTGAATGGGTCAAATGAGGCCAATAGCAATGACCCTTCAGTATCAAGGCCCAACAGCACCAAACTATTGGCAACAAAGCCCGAAGGCCATGTACTTTTGGCAAGTAAAGCGTCCAATGTCAAATCTTAAGTAATGCTCACCAATGTCATCAGATCATTGGTAAAAGTCGCTGTCAGCTCTAAACCCTATCCAGAAGATCCAAAATCTTCATTTGGAAATTCTCGCCTGTTTAAACGGATGCCATAGTGATCAAGTGCAGGCGGGATGGGCGCCTTGAACCTGTTCCTAACCTCTTTGGACTGCACCTATGAGGTGTGGCCTTGGGAGGTTCCCATTGTCAATGTTATAAATTTTGGCAATATAGGTAATATACATCAAGAAGGTTGCACAGGGTAAAAGCCCACTGAGCAATGGACAGATGATAAGAAGATTGCCATCCCTGAGACAAATTAATAACTTTTAATGAATATGGAGCAATTCTCCCCAAACATACTTCTTTATTTAATTTAATTTTAGCAGATGCCTCCTGCTCTGATCTCCACTTTCCTATTAACAACCAACCTCATAAATTATCCCATCTCGCTTATATATTAGCAACTTTTGTCAATACCACTCCTTTGGATTAAAAAATTCGGTTCTAATGTATTCTCATTGGTTCCAGCAGAGTATGGTATTCTTAGATTCACTATAACCTTAGTTTGAGGTGATTTACTCAATATTTGTCTAATGTTGACATTGTCTATTGCCTTATCAGGAGGCAATACAATTATAACCCTATATGACTCAATTTCGCCTCATCCCAAAGCACTCAAATATCCATAGACTATTAATCATGGCTGGAAGATTTTAGCCAATCCGCCGTAGCTATTTAGGGCTTATAGTCCAGTCATATTGGAATCTCGACATTACCCCCCTTGTCTGAACAATAATTCTCTCATTGTTTATATGCCCAAAGGAATTTCACGTGCACTTAGTTAATAATCTAACTACTTGTGGGGTCCTTAATAGTATAGGCGTCAACACCTGTTCCCTCAATGATTTCAAAATGAGCCAATCCATATGCAGGCTAATTTATGCTTCTGATTAAACCCACGCTGGTCATAAAATTGAACCATCTCTCCAAATTTGAACTGAGCTAGCCCACTACACCGCTCCCAATTGGTGGCCTGATTCCTTATCTTTTTAGCCAGACTGAAAGAGTATGACTCAGTTTGCAACTTGATTAATGTGCCCACTAGGTTAGTCAAATAACGTTGGGGATCCATTCCGCAAGTATCTTCTATGCAAGCATAAAGCAGTGCTGGAAGAGCAGGTGTTATTTATATAGTAATTGAAAGGGACTCTATTCCGTGGCAGAATGATAGCTAATGTTGTATGCAAAAACAGCGGTGGAAAGTAGGGAGCTCCTTTTGAAAGGTCAATCCGTCACCAATTTCTGGAGTATGTTCACCAAGGCCCCATTAACTCGCTCAACCATCCCGTTGGATTTGGGGTGGTATGAGGTCATCAGAACTCCATGGATGCCCATCAGCTCGTTCAATTTAGAAAGGATGTGCTAGGTGAATTTGGTTCCATTATTGGTAAGGATGAATTGAGGGCAGCCATGTCTCTGGATTGTACATTCCATTATGAACTTGGCCACTGTGACTTCACCAAATCCCGTATTGCCCATGCTTCAACCCACCTAGTCAAGTGGTTGATCACTACCAAAACGTATTTTTACCAGTTAGCTCCCATTGGTAGAGGGCCAATGGCATCAAGTGAAACCATATGCCAAGAAAAATATGGTTTCACTCACTGGTATGAAGTCTTCTGGCAGAATGGCTTTTCCACTTAACATTGACGGCAGCAGAAGATGGTTTCAAGCACATCAAAGTTCATGCTTTACCAATAATACTCAGGGCACAACAATTTCAAAGTCTTGCACATGTTACCATGTCCAACTGCCTTATTTGCACGCATGATAATGCTAAGCCATGCTGAGGGTCACATGAAGTTCACTGTAGAATTACCAATCCACTTGTACAACTCACCATTCTGTTGGAAGGTATTTTCTCGCATCTTATTCAACGCTTTTGTAACTTGAGGCGTTTAATCATCAAATTTTCTACTGAATTTTTAGTGTACATCACGTCACTCAGATCTGCTATGATGGCAACCGTTGGCAGTCTCAACAAGCAATCAGTGTTCTGGTGTTTTGCTCCAGGTTGGTATAGAATCTCAAAGTCAAAAGCTGCAGTTTGAGGGCCCATCAGGCTAGACGCCCTTCAGGTTCCTTGAGGATTTGCAACCAGCGTAACTAAGCATATTCCATTATTTTTGTTGAAATTCAGGTTTTAGGCTGCTTGCAGTTGAGATTTTCTCACCTGAATTTTAAAAAATATACAGAAGAAGTTGGTTCTCTACTGCAGGATAGATATTAGGGGGTTTTTGACCATATATAATAGAAATACTAAGCCTCAATAAAATAAATAATTGGTTTTTGTAAGTTTTTTATTAGTAATTGTGGGGAGGTTGAAAAGCGAACCCTCTTAATATCTAGAAGCTTAGTATTTAAGCTATATCAAAGTTTGAAGGGAAGTCAATGCAAAGTTCAGATTAGCTTAGTAATGTCTGAATTTGAGAATATGGGGATTCAACCTACTGGATCTCTGGAGACTCGCCTCACTTTGATGGAAAAGCTGATGGAAGGTCAATTGCAGTTAGGATATATATGAGAGGCAACGATTTTGTAAATTTTACCCAATCATTGGACACGAGAATATTTTCACCTTGCAGGTCCCAGTTTCAACCCTATAAAAGGGGCTGGTCTCCGCGGTGTTGGCCGTATTAAATTTGCTGTAAGAGGGGGAGGGTCCTCAGAATGGCTCCCTGGCTTTGGCTGACAATTTGAAGCAATCCAACTTCCCAAACTCATGTTATTTTCACAAGTATTAATAGAAGTGCTACTCCAATTTGAGGGGTTCAACCGGGAATCAACCAGGTTCTATTAACCTATTTTATTATCATTTTCATCCAAAACGCTTTTTTTACAATATCAGACTTGCAATTGTCCAACATTACCCCTTTAAGAGTGTTAGGGAATATATAATGGCGTAAAACCTGCCATGGACCCAGTTGATGGTTACTCTAGAAGCAAAGGATTTGATAGAGTATTCATCCCCTCAATTATATTTGACTACGACTGGTCCCTCCCAGATAGACCTGAGCTTCTCACTCCTAGGAGTAATCCGATTGTAGTAATACAGTACCAAGTTGGATATCTGGAATGATGGGAGTGGGGCCCTGCTCTCATTAGCAGCTTGACCTTCTTTAGTGACAGTCTTCGCCAAGTTAGTCATAGCCTCAGACTGTTTTTGGATGATGTACTGGGCCAGCTTTTTCATGGCTTGTTCAGGGTCAGTCCTGTCAGAGAAGATAGTTTTGGCTAATAAAGCTGGTACCCCATGTTCTCGCCAATATAACACACAGAAAGGGTCATTTTAAGGATGTGATGGGAACTAATTTGATAGGTCATGAGCGCCTGGGTAAGTAGAGATCTCAATGGAGAGGGTCTGAAGTGGCCGTTTTCCAGAGTATAGAAACCAGGGTTCCATTAACTTTTTCTATGGCACTATTTGAGGATGGGTTATATGAGGCTGAGAAGAGTTGTTGTGTCTCTATGGAGGTGGCAAGAAGATTTACCACTAGTAAAGTGAAGTTTTTCCATTGTCACAAAGGAGGACCAGGGGGCAACCATGCTGTGTGAAGATATAATGACGCAAGAAGGTAGCTGTGGCTTTTGCAGTCTGAGCGGGGAGAGGCACAGATTCAATTCATTTGGTAAAAAGGCTAATTACAACCAAGATAAAACTACTGTACCAATAGTTTGTGGGTGAGGACTACCACATACAAACTTATGATGCGGAAGGGTTGTTAGGGCGTCATAGGTTGGTATTGATAGTGGGTCTTGAAACTAGATTGTTTTTTTGCAAGTCAGACAGGCATCCAGGACTTCAGCTATGGTATCCATGATGCCCTCCCAGTAATACCGCTCTTTAACCCACTCAGAGGTTTTTTTTGGCTTCGCCATGGCCCGTGGTAGTGTGAGACTCCATGATCACAGGTACTCACTCAGACAGCCAGAAATAGGGCAGCCAGTTTACTCCTACTTTCTTGTATAGCTTCCCACTTTCCATATTGGTATTGCGGGAGTGCCATGCTACTATCTTCTTTATTAGCTCATATTCATAATCATAGCTTAAGGAGTAATGTTGAGGTCATGCAAGCTCTCTGCTTTGCTATTGTCAAGGTGTAGGATAGGCAGCTGCATCAAACCATCAACGTTCATATGGCGCGTCCCAGATCGATGCTCAATGGTCATATTGTAGTGCAGGAGCTTTAAAGCCCAGTGTGCCAACCTCCTAGTGGGATGTTTCATATTTTGTAACCAATACAAAGAGGCGTGTTCAGTAACCACTTCGAATGAGGTCTAATGTAAGAAAGGGCGTTAATATTTGACAGCAAGCAAGACGGCAAGGCACTCTTTTCAGTGACGCTGTAGTTGCGCTCAGCTTATGAGAGCATCTTACTGAAATAAGACACAGGATGATTGACCCCATTTTTATCCAACTGAGCCAAAATATCTCCAACGGCGTAATTGGAGGCATCTGTGAACAAAATGAAAGCTTTTCATAGTCAGGGTATTGGAGGATAGGCCTTTTTTGCAATAGCGCCTTCAGGGTCTCAAACGTGGCTTTTTGTTCAGCACCTCAATATAACGAAGTGCTTTATCCAAGAGTCATATGAGGGGCTCACTAAGCTGGGCAAACTCGGGGGATGGATCAATGGTAATACTCCATAATGCCAAAGAATACCTGGATGTCATGAAGGGGTTTGGGCGCTGGAATTTTATATTACTTTGCCCTTATCTTGCAGAGGTTGTATACCATCTTTTGAGATGAAGTGTTTATAAAAATACAGCTTCTTCTGGAAAAAGTACTTAGAGGGCTTTAGCTTAATGTTAGATGCCTGTAAGCGTTGGAACACTCCTTTGGGTGTATGAGATGCTCGTTGAAAGTCTTGGAGAAGATAGTAATGTCATCAAAATAGTCTTACGCTCAGCTTAGCTAAAGATCCTGAAGATTGTGATCTATAGTCCGCTGAAAAGTAGCAGGCGCATTACACAACCCCTGAGGTAGCCAAGTGGGCTGTAACAAACCATCACTGCAGATAAGGACGCACTTCTGATCCTGTGGAGAAATCCATCTGCCAGTACACGCTAGCCAAGTCCATGGCGGAGAAGAATTTAGACCCAGAGAGTTGGGCCAGAGCGTCATAATGTAGGGGATAGGGTAATTATCCTTCTTTGTGAGGTTGTTCAGTTTGCGGTAGTCCATCACTACCCAATTACCTCCATTTTTCTTTTTATCAATAGGAGTGGGGATGAACAAGGGCTTTAAAGAGGCACCAATGACCCAGCGTCCAGCAGCTTCTTAAGGTCCGTCCACATTTGTAGCTCCTCAACTTTGGATTTGTGATAAGGTTTTGAGCGGATAGGCTAAGCATCACCAACATCAATTATTTGAGTCCAACCCTTCATGTGCCCATAGTCAGTTTCAGAGGTAGAGAAGATGTCGCTATATTACTCCAGTAAGGTATGGATCTTGCCAAGCTCAGTGGGGGTTAGTTCATCAGAAATATGAACAGTAGGAAGAGTGCATAGTGATCGATCAGCGGGTAAGCCCATATTTGCCATAGACCCAATACAGTGAACTTACTTTATTTCCTTAAGAGGGATCAGCATGCCTCTTCCGATCTCCTGATTATTTTTTACAACCATATCCTTCATGGTGAGAATCCCTAGCAGAAGGTTGATATGTCATTGATAAGCAGGGTCTAGCACGCCTGACAAAACTCTGGGTTCCAACGGACTAACTTCCCAACGCTAATTAGGTGTAGAAGACATATGTGTGGGATTTGTAAGGTAATCTTCATGTCAACTAACCTTTGTTCACCCGCCTTGATGAACTCCTCTTCAAAATCATAGAAGGGGATTCCTTCCAAGGCGTCCACTAATTGAGGCAACATTTTTGTATGTCAGCCTGCCATGGTGTAATGTAGGGATAAGGCGGAAGGAGGGGAACTCAACGGTACAAAAATAATATTTTTTATTAAGCTCCTCATTGGTCAAAATCAGGGGAATCTCGTGGTTAAGCAGAGAAAGGTAACCCTGCTTCAAGTTAATAATACCTTCATACTCAAGCATGAACTGGGTACCAATGAGAAGATCATAGGGGTTGTTAGCTAAGGCTACCACTGGAGCTGACAAGGTGAGCTTTCCAAGATGGATGGGCATAGAAGAGTATGTGCTTATGGCGCAGGTGTTGTTTAGGCCTGAAGTTCCAAAATCTTAATTATAGTCAAGATTGAGGGCCAGTTAAAAATTTTTTAATGAATTTTGATGACACAACATTCAGTGGGGACCAAGTGTTTAGGATAGCCTTAACCCACACTCCATCTATAATGACATCCACCTTTGTTAATGTTCCACCCAAGTTGGGGGAAAGAGAAAGGACCTCCTTTAGACGTAGAGTGGAGGCAAGTCTTTTGGAAGTCTCAGGGTATTTTCTCCTGGATAGACTGCAGGGTATGAACACACTGATTGGGTCAGACTAAGGTGGCAATGAGCTGGTCAGCGTCACTGACAGTGTCAATGACCTCAAAACCTCTCAACACTTGCAGAAATAAGTTTTTCAGGTGATCCTAACCATGTACACTCTATCAGGGTTCAACCTATTGAGTATCTCCACTTCACCTGAAGCTCCCAAGACACAGTGACCAACATCTTCACAACCCTCTTCAGATTGTCGTCAGAGTGGTTCTCAATGCACATCAAAGATTCCATCAGTTGGGAGGTGAGATTGGGGCCTTCCTTGTTGCAGGGGAGGTCTTGAGGGCGCTCAATTACCCGGTTAACTTTTTGTGGAGACTCTGTAATGGTTATGGCTCTACATTTAGCCGTTGAAGTAGAAGGTTTGGGCTTCCCATGGCTACAGGTTTTGAGCTAGAGATGGCCAAAGAAGATGCCAAGGGGATGGAGATATTGCCTTAGTGGAACATGACAATTGAGGAACGTTAGAAGGCCGATATGATGAAGTAAAAAAGCAGAGCAAAGTGGAAATTAACTTCACTGGCTGCACTTAAGGTCCTGGAGAATGTGATCCATAGCCCGCTGAAAAGTAGCAGGCGCATTACTCAACCCCTATAGTGCTCACCATTTGTTGAAATTCAGGTTTTGGGCTGCTCTCAGGTGCTTTTTATTACCTGAATTTTAAAAATTTATTCAGGAGAAGTTGGTTCTCTACTGTGGGATGGATATTAGGGGGCTTTCGACCACTTATAATAAAAATACTAAACTTATAATAAAATAAATAATTGGTTTTTGTAAGTATTTTTATTAGTAATTGTGGGGAGGTTAAGAAGCAAGCCCTCCTAATATCCAATAGCTTAGTATTTAAGTTATTTAAGGCTTGCAGGTAAATAAATGAGAAGTTTTGATTAGTTTAATAATGTCTGAATTAAGGCTTTGGGGATTTGACCTATCGGATCTCTGGAGACTCACCTTGTTTTGATGAAACAGCTGATGGAAGGTCAATTGCAGGTAGGATATATATAAGAGGCAAAGATTTTGTAAATTTTACCCAATCATTGTGCACAAAAATAGTTTCACCTTGCAGGTCCTCTTTCAACCCTATAAAAGGAGATGTCTCCATAGTGTTGGCTGTATCAAATTTGCTGTAAGAGGGGGAGGGTCCTCAGAATGGCTCCCCACACTCGACTGACAATTTAAAGCAATACAACTGCTTGAACTCGTGTTATTTGCCCAAGTATTAATAGAAGTGTTTCTCAGATTTGAGGGTTCAACTGGGAATCAACCAGGGTCTTTTGGCCGATTTTATTACATTTTCATCCAAAACGCTCTTCTTACAATATTGGACTTGCAATTTTCTGACAATGACTTTAAACTTCACTTTATAAAAATGTACCCTAAATTGCACATATGCATAGATTACCACTTAGCACTCCTGCTCAGTTACAGTATAGTTATGTTCATGGCAAATAATACTCTTACTCAAGTATGCAACGGGGTGCTTCTCCCCCTCATCATTTTTGGGATAGGACTCCACCCATGATGGAAAAGGATGCATCCATCTGGACAGTAAATTTTTTAAATTGGATAGCATAGCACTAGTGCACTGACCAACGCCATCCAAAGGGTGTCAAAGGAGCACTGTTGGTGTTCAGTCCAGTCAAACATAGCATCCTTCTCTAGCAGCTTAAATAATGGTCCTGAATACAATTGAAGTTAGGGATGGATCGTTGGTAGTAGCCCACCATCCCCAAGAATAATTGTATGTCCCCTTTACTGGTTGGTGAAGTAATTTTCCAAATAGCCTCCACCTTGGCCAGTTGAGGTTTAAGCCCCGTTACATCCACTAAAACCTAAGTATTCCAGCTGGGCTTTGAAGAAGTGGAATTTACGGGGTTTGATCTTGATGTTGGCCGTGGCAAGCTGGCTGAATACCTCCTCCAAATGGGTAAGATGCTCTGAAAGCGTCCAGGAGATGACATTGATATCGTTGAGGTACACAAGAACGCATGACAGCTTCAAGTTGCCAAGGATAGTGTCCATCGCCCATTGAAATGTAGTTGGGCATTGCACAGCACTTGTGGCATACAGGTCAGTTGGAAAAGCCCCTTGGACATGATTATAAAAATTTCTCCTGTTCCGCTGTGGGCAACTTGATCTACCAATAAACTGATATCAAATCCATTGCCAAGAAGTAATGAGCTCCTCCCAACTGATCCAAGGAAACATCGTTTTGTAGCAAGGGGTATGAGTCATTTTTAGTAATGTTGTTGAGCTTCCAGTAGTCTATCACTACCTGGTTGGTACCATCCTTCTTTTTGACAATTAGAATGGGTAAAGCCCACAGAATCTTTGAGGGTTTAAGCGTTCTTGCTCCAGCAGCTTATCAATTTCCTCAATGGTGACTTCTTCCACTGCTCTAGCTCAGAAAAATGGCCAGGACCTGATAAGGGGATGATCACCTATGTCCATTTGATGTACTACTACCCGCGCTCACCCTAAAGCATGGTTGTCAATGACAAAGATCTCCTTACAGTTTTGAAATAAAGCGATCGCCTGATCTTTCTGGTTTTCCAATAACCCCATTAAATTTTTGCGCTGTGCCACTGACATTATGATAAGCTGCAGTTCGATGGGTAGACCAAATTCACTCAGCAACCTAAACTTGTGAACCTGAAGGACCTCCTAAACAGGGGTCATGTGTAGATACACACTATTTGATGCAGCAGATTTGCAATGGTTCATTCTGCAGATTTGCTAGTAGAACCTTGTTCTCCCCATGGCCCAGAAGTATAATACCTGGAGCCACGATAGTTGATAAGAACCAGAAACTTCCACATAGAGTCTGTTTGGCACTTCAAACTCCAATCAGATGCTCACCATTACTTGGTGACCAAGGGAATGGACATAGGTCCAGCAGCTCTGAGCAGCAGCCCTTGATATTCATATATCTGTTGGGAGAGAGCCTTGTTTTGCCCTTTAGTTGATGTTAGCAAACTGGAATCACCCCATCACTATATGCAAGGTTAATATGGCCCATGTGCACCGGATCCTTTGGCACTCTGCTGGAGGTAAAGTAAATTGGGATCCGCTGCCCCAGAATTTTTAAGATCTCCTCTGTCATATCAACAAAAACCCCAAAGTGTCGCATGAAAGCAGTTCCAATTACAGGTCTTAATTATTCTTTGATAGCATTATCACTAGGTCTACAACAACAATTGACCCAAACCGCAATAGTAGCATGCTATAGTCTCACAGAGATCATGCTTTCCGCTCCGGCAGTCCCATACACCATTCAATGTTCTACATCAGGATTTAATGTCAACTTCGCCACCAACTTGGTGAAAACTATGTTGACTGGGGTGCCCATATCTATTATAGTGCAAACTCATTTTTTGCTACAAAAATGTTACAGTATGTGCACTCAGAATAAGAAGAATATTGACTGTTTAATGCGTGGACATTTAAGGGTTTTCTTTTCTTAAGAAAGCTCATAATACGTTCACCAACTTTGAGGTATTCTTTGGCAATAGCGTCTACTAGAAGGGCGTAGTTTACACCTTTCAGGTTAGGTGCATCTGCGGCTGGATCCAGCTTGTTTGAAGAAGCTTTGTCAAACATTTGACAGGCAATGGCTTCAGTAGCTCCTGATTTTGTTTCATCCGCGTGGCCTTGGCTTGCGCCTGTGTAAAACGTTCACTCCTCCAACTGGTTGCTGGTATAAAAATCCGTCATCAATATTGAGGGACTTCCGCTGGATACACTACAATAGGTCAGGTGGGACGTTTGGTGTTGGGATAGCGGAGGTAGAAAAGCCACCTCTACTCCACTCCATTTTTCCCCAGTATTAATCCTGGTGCACGAGTAAACTTGACGGGGAGAGCAACTTTGTACAAGGTGACTAGGTCAACCGCATTCAAAACAATTAAACCCATAGGGTTCACGTCTTTGTTTCTCATAAGAAGGTTTGGGCTGATAGTTTGATTGTTGACAACCGGCGTAACCAGGGCCAGGTTAATATGGTGATTGCTGATGATCGGCGCAATTAAGCCCAGGTCAGTAGTTGGGCTGCTGACAATTTTCATAATCAGGACCATAGTAGAAGTCAAACTGCTGGGGGTAATTTAGCTGAGGGAAAGGCATGTGATTATAATAAGTCTGGGGGTTAATTGCGGGAGCTGAACAGGACGGTTGAATTCCCCCAAATAAGAAGGTCTGGCGAAGCTGCGGTATGTTTCGCTTTGTATTGGGTGAAGGAAAGGTAGTGGATAGTCAGCGCAAAAACTGAACAAAATTGAGCAGTGGTACGTCATCATCCAAAATTGGAGTCATCATGTTGTAAAGCTTATGGTATGGTCTCACCATAGAGGTCATCACAATGTACACATTGGACTTGGATAAAGTCACTTTTCCTGATCAGCACATGGGCTTCTGCCATATGTTGATCAGCAAATGCATAGAGGGTCTCATTATGTTGGAACCCAATGGTCAAGAGTTTCGCCTTTCACTGCGACATATTTGTGGTACCTCTGAATAGCCGCAGAACAGTATCCTTCACTTCTTGGTATGTAATGGTACTGCTTGGAAGATAGCAGGTGACTTGGTCAGCTCTTCCAACATCTAAGGCGGATATTAACAATTTAGCTTTACACCAATCCAATGCGCCTTCTGCTGCAAACTCAAACTATTTAAAGAAGCCATGGATATTCCCGTCACAATTGAACGGAGGCAGCTTTTCAATGCAAACTATTTCCTTCCACTCATAACTGTTGTCTTTTTAAATACTGAGGAATGGGTTGAGACCCATAAGCAGTATCTTGAAGGGGAGCTGGACTAGTAGGGCCAGCGGCGGACGGTCTGTCCACTGACTCAGCATTAGCTTGGGCCCCTTTAGTGGCAGTACAGCTATTACTTGAGAAAAATTATCCTTTGATACATAATAATCTCTGTAATTATCTTTCTGGAGTGTAGTAGTTTATGCTGCCTGCAGATTCAGCAAAAAGCTTTTGACTGGGTATCCAGTGTCATACTACCCATAATACACTTATCCTCTGGAAGTCCCTTGTCATTTGTCCATTTCCTAATGAGGGGGCTGGGAGGTACCATCCAACTTCCACTCTGCGCAATGCAGCTATTCAGTAGCATTGTCCAAGCGATTATCAAGTTACCTGTTTTGTTGTCCAAGGATCCACATTTGAATATATAATGTTTATTGAGCTGGTTCATTATGTCGTTCCACTCCTGAAGGAGCTCATCCTGCTTCTTGAGCAATGCGTCTAAGGCAAGCTTAAGTTATGCATATTCAGCTGATGCAGCGTGCTGTGAGGATTCCCTGTCATAGCAGACTTGATGCAACATGGCCGGCAACTGGAGGATTTTAATTTTTTGTGGGTTGATCAATGAGCCCCCTGCAGTGAGCTCCACTTTTAAAAATTTTGGTGATATAGGTAATATATGATGAGAAGGTTGCACAGCATACAAGCCCACCGAGCAATGGACATATGATAGGAAGAATACAATCCCTGAGACAAATTAATAACTTTAACAAATATGGAGCAATAGCCCCAGTCAGCTTCATTATTTGATTTATTATTAACAGATGCCTCCTGCTCTGCTCTCCACTTTCTGATTAACAACCAACCTCTATAATCATCCCATCTTGTTTATATATAAGTGACTTCAGTAAATACAACTTTGGCTTAGACTATTCGGTTTTTCTGTATTCTCATTGGTTCTGGCAGAGTATATATTCTTAAATTCCCTATAACCTTAGTTTAAAGGTGATCTACTTAATATACATCAAATGTCACCATCGCCTTATCATCTTATTTGAAGGCAATCTGATAACCCTTTATGACCCAATATCGCCTCATCACAAAGTGCTCAAATATTTATAAACTATTAATCATGGTTGACAAACTCTAGCCAATCTGCTTAGATAATTAGGGCTTATTTTCCAGTCATATCAAAATCTTGACTATCTGTCAGGTGAAACGCCGTTGCACAAATTTTCAGAACTGCAGCAAATCTGCAATTTGGGCATCCGTGGATGAACTGATAATGACTCAGCCCGCTACCAATATTTTTGAATTCAGTTTCAAATAGTTAGTTCCCCCCTCACTCAAAGTTCACTAGGTTAGATTAAATTTTGAGGGCCCTAATCCCACATTTCCCATTCTATTCCTCAATCAATTGAATTACTAAGCAGTAGTAAAACACTGAGAAAATTGATGGTCAAGACTCTTATTTTAAATTCAATAAAAATCTTCCTGCGCTCCAATTTATTTCAATAGTTCAAATTTTTTTTGCTGCAACCCCCTTGACATCTGTAATTTGGCCTTTCAGGACTTGTATTGACTGGGTTATCCCAGTCAAGCTATTATCTTTGGTCCCCACCGCAGTCAATTAGGTCTATCATGTCAAGAGCTTTGTGGCTTTTTTTAGATCTTGCAACTTCCTACGCCCAGGATCATGGTCCCTGAGGCTGTGACAGCCTGGTTTTCCGCTGGGTTGCTTTTTACATTTGCAGCCCTTCGGTGCTTATTGGTTACTTATCTTCAAGACCAAATTAACCATTGTTTAAGCAGCAGTGCTTTAATATTATAGCTCGCCTTTTGGGTGTTTTTGCATCCTGACTGGCATACCAGATTAAACTTTATCTGCCGCTCTCCTGACATGATTGACCGTCCATTGTTTCAAGCCATTTCCGCCCTCCTTGTTAAAATGGGCGAAGCAGTAGTCACCATCTTCCATATAAATGTGCAGTTGGCAGACTGCCTTCTGTTGTTTGTCTAAAAGATCGCCAATTTTATAAGCAGCTCTTAGATGGCTTTGGAGGGATTCCTTCATGGTCTTATTGCCTCATTAACCTCTACTTTCCCCTCAGCCCGCCCTCAAACAAGAATTCATGATTAAATTTTCTGATTTGGTTTTGGTTTCTGATCATGACATTGAATCAGTATCCGTATTGATTCCAGGACCAGACACTACATTGCACCCAAGATTGTTTGATCCAGCTCACCTTCCTGTAAGTCAATGAAAGACCAGGCTGGGAAGGAAGTGGTCCAACACCTTGTTCGCTTAATCTTTCTCTAAAAAACCTGCTTTTCTCCCTGATTTAGTTATAATCTCTTTGTTATCAGCAGAATTTACCGCATCTGTCAATAAACAGAATTACGCCTACTTTTTATTACTATTGAAAATTAGCATCAGGGCACACCAGGTGTTCTTCAAGGCCTTGGTTGACACTTGTGACGGATGTGGTCTCTGAAAACTGCCACAAAGCAGTTAGGCAAGAGTGCCCAAGTGAGGGCCCACAGGCAGGATAGCCCTGCTGTTGAGAGATCCCGAATCTGACTATGCGGAAACCACTTTACCACGAAGGTTTGGACCACAGTTAGGACAATGCTGGAGCTCAGGAGGAGGGCCTGACCCCCTGAGAGGGCGTACAAGGACTGAATGGCCCTGTCAAAGTCTGAACTGCTGTCCATGTGGGGGTTTCTGGGTTTGCTTAATAAACTCATTTACAAATGCGAAAACTTTATTTTCGAATTTATTAAGTTTTATTTAATATTATAGAAGACAAAACTGCTTTACACAGTTTTGCCTGCTCAGATTTATACTAAGCTTATTGGGGAAGAGCGGGTCCTGTTCCCACAAAGTCTGCGGGCATCTTCCCAGCGGTGGGCCCTATTTGAGAATCTAGACCCTTGATTTCAGCATCAAGGCCCATTCTCAAACGTGGGCTGGGTACCCTTGGGGTTGTGGGAACTTTTCCGCATTTATTATTTGGCTTCAATATGCTCTTGAAGCCCGGGCCATTCCCTTCGCCCATATTCCCCAATATTGGTTCATTGCCTCTTTTGGGAATATTTTGTTTGGCGGCATCTGGTTGTCCAGAGCGCCATTTGTAAGGATTTTCATCCTTGTTGATACTCCCAAATGCAATGGATTTGGCCTCCAATTGGTCAGAAATTCATGTCCAAGGGTCCGATCCCTCATCACCACATTTAGCAATATTGGATTTGGAAGCATCTGGTTGGCCAGAGCGCCATTTCCGAGGCTTCCCTTCCCCATCAGAGTTTTGATTTGATATGGCTTCCAATTTTGAGGCATCTGATTCATCAGATTGCCATTTACAATAATCGGAGTGGTTGAGCCCCTCTCCCCTGGCCCCAACTATCGCCCTAGGGAAGATTAGGGCTATGTGGTGGTCAGGCAACGCCTTGACCATTACATCACCCTCCCCAGATGAGAGCCCCTCCAGTCCCAGAACTCCTCCACCTTCTGTGGGCAGTTGCTGCAGTCATTGGCCATCTGCCAGGTGGACTCCTCCACCAGGTATCCTACCCATTTGACTAGGTACCAGCGCTTTCTCCGTGAGATTTTTGACTCCAAGATCTCCTCCACCTCATACTCTGCCTCTCCCAGGTTTCCCGAGTGGACAGGCTCCAGTTTCTCTGGGAGAGGGCCTTCAAACTTCCTAAGTTGCAAGACATGCAGCACTGGGTGCACCCGCGATCCTTGGGGAACTCAAGCTTGTACGCCACTTTGTTTACCTGGTGGAGGACTTTGAATGGGCCCAGAGCGACTGGTCCAAATTTCCTACAACTTGCTGGCACTGAGTAGTTCTTCGCGTTGATCATCACAAGGTCTCCTTCCTTTAGCCTCAATGCCTCGGATTGGTGAGTGTCAGCCTTCCTCTTCTGCATATCTATTGCTTTGACTAAGTTCACACACAGGGCTTTTAGGTTTTCATCATTTCTGTTGCCAAGTCGTTGGCCGCTGGATTTGGACCTCTGGGGTGGGTTTCCATCATCTTTGGGTGGAGCCCGTAGTTCACCATGAATGGCGACATTCCTATTGATGAATGGGTCAAGTTATTATATGTGAATTGGGCTAGTCTTAGCCAGTCCGTCCAGCGTTCCTGTTGTGTAGTCATGTAGCATCTCAGGTACTGCTCGAGGACTTGGTTAGCTCGTTCCATCTGGCCATCAGACTGCGGGTGGTAAGCTGAGGATCTGCATGGCTTAATCTGAAAATTTTCAAGTAGGTGTTGCCAAAATCAGGCGATGAATTGGGGGCCTCTATCCGATACTATCTCCTCCGATAGACCATGGCGGGTGAACACCTCATTAATGAAGATATCCGCCATGCCCTTTGCTGTGATGGTGAAGTTACAAGGAAAGAATTCCGCTTACTTGGTCATTCTGTCTACCACCACCATCACAGCGTCATATCCTTTGATTTTGGAAGCCCCATTATGAAGTCCACACTCAGTGAGGACCATGGCATTTCCACAATCTGGAGGGGCTTGAGTTTTCCTAAAGGCTTCTGCCTAACGTGCTTGGAGCGGGCACAAGTGACACATTTCTGGATGTAATCCCTTACAGCGCTGGGCATCCCCAGCCAGGAGTAACTTCGGGCCAGGAGCTCTATGGTTTTCTCATTTCCAGGGTGTCCTGCCAAGGGGTGGTCGTGGAAAGCCTTATCGCCTCCTTTCTGGAGCTCGCGGTTGGGCAGCCATGGGCGCCCTTTGTGGAGAATGAGGCCTTTCCTTTTACAGAAATTCTTATGTTGCTCGTTCTCTACCCCCTCCTCCAGGTCCTTCCACAGTGTTGCCCCATACTTTGAGCTTCGCTGGGCGGCCTGGAGCTTTTCCCTCAGTTCCTTGGTGGCATTCTGGATGACATCGAACACATTTGAGGGCAACATAGTGGCGGTGTTGTATGCATCCAGCTCCTCCCTTGGGAAGGACTTACCTGGGTCCCTGCTTAAGAGATCTAGGGTGAGGTTGCTTTCCCCCGGATTGTACACAATCCTAAAATCATAAGATGCCAGCTCTAGGTGCCATCTGGCCTGGCGCTAGTTCATGCGCTTTGGGCCCTTGTCAAATTCGAGGGCTCTGTGGTCCGTTCTGATTTTAAAGGGATGTCTGGCGTAGAGTAAGTGGTGCTGCCATTCCTCCAAGGCTGATACAATCGCTAAGAGCTCCTTGTCATACACGGGGTAGTTGGTCTCAGCGGGAAGCATTTTACTGCTAAAGTAGCTTACGGGGTGGTCTACCCCATCTTCTCCCTCTTGTAGCAGGACTGCCCCAATTGCAAAGTTGGAGGCGTCAGTCTTCACTATGAAAGGACGGTTGGCGTCAGGATGGGCTAGTACTGGTGCCTTAATGAGGCTCTCCTTGATGGCTTGAAAGGCTGTCTCCTCCTCTTTTCCCTAATGAAACGGGAACTGCCCTGTCAGGCGAGTTAGGGGGGCCGCCGTCTTGGAAAGGTCTTTTGCAAACCTTCTTAGGAAATTCACCACGCTCAGGAAACTTCTAACACCCGTTCTATCCTTAGGGGCCAACCACTCCCTTGCTGCCTTCAGCTTGTCCGGGAATATGGCTGTTCCCTTTTGGAAGACTACTTTCCCTAAGAAGGATACTGAGTCCTTGTATAACTCACATTTAGATGGCTTCAAGCGGAGGTCCGCCTTGTTGAGGGCTTCAGCACGCTCAGCACATCTCCTTTGTGGTCCTCCTTGGTCCTGGAGAACACAAGTATGTCATCCATGTACACCACACAACATTTTCCAATTAGATTTCCTAGGGCGTTGTCTATAGTACGCTGGAACACTGCTGGGGCGTTCTTGAGGCCAAAAGGCATCACCTTGTACTCAAAAACTCCTAAGTGGCACTTGAAAGCCGTATATTGTTGTTGTTCAGCAATAACCAGAACTTGGTTGAATGCATCAACCAGGTTCAACTTGGTGAGAACCTGGCTGCCCGAGATCATCTGAGAGATGGTCTCCATCAGAGGATGGGGTAAGGGTCAGAATCGGTGATTGCATTCAGCCGCTGGTAGTCCACACATGGCCGAAGCTCGCCACTTGCTTTTGGGACTAGGAGTATTGGCGACACCACTGGCGAACTGGATGGAACAATCATCCCGCGCTCCAGCATTTCCTTGACATAGACCTCAAGGGCCGCCCTCGCTTTAAGGTTCAAAGGGTAGACGGGACAACCCTTGGGGAACTCCGCATCCTTTTTGAACTTGAAGGTGAAAGGGTAAGGACCGTTTGGGGTGGTAAAGGGAGCTTGTTTCTTCTTGAACAGGTGAGCATATGCACGAAATTCGTTGGGTATGTCCGCTCCCGCCTCCAGCCCTACTACTGCATTCACCCCAGGCTTCCCCCGCCAGTAATGAAGAAATCTAGTGCTACCGGGGGTTGGTTCTTGGGGTGTAGCAAGACCAGGCGCTCCTGAAGTTTGAACTGAGGGAGTGCTTGTGCCACCACTCCATGCCCGGATTATGGGATGAGGCAGATTTTTAATGGCACTTAATGACTCTTGGAAGGTATGAGGCCCCTGCCGTAGCAGCACCTGGGCCTTAATCTTCCAACTGCTGACCGTTTTTGAGGTGTCTGCCAGCGTCACGGCTCCCTTCCATTCCATTTCCAGCCTCATTTCTTTTGCTAACCCGTGATCTAGGTAGTTCTCTTCCGCTCCAGTGTCCACCAGCGCCCACAGCTGATCCTCCCTCTTTCTTCCCCAGAGCTGTAACGAATAGGGAACATAGAGATAAGACGAGGTATTTCCTTTATTGATGGTAGCAACGCGCGCAGGAGTAGGGCGGAAGTTGTAGGAGGGACTAGGGTTTCCTTCTCTGTGGTTTCCCAAAGGGTTTACCCCATTGGCGGAGCTGGAGGGCGAACCCTGTGTGGACTCCTGCGAGGGGTTGGAGACTGGCTCAGACTCAGCTCAGCGGCCGTGGAACTTCCCCTGTTGTACTCCGGTATGAGCCTTTGCTTGCGCTAATGCTAGTTGGCCCTCCACTTGGGTCGCGATTGAAAGCTCCTCATCGAAGGTAGCTCCCAGGCGAGTGGAAGCCAATGCCATAAGGATGTCTGGGTGGAGGTTCTGGAGGAACATTCGTGCTATCTGGGTAGGGGTGACCTTGGCAGCCTTGGCCAAAGGGCGGTACACACGGGCGTACTCCATGAATGACATCTTTCCTTGAGTCAGGTTCAGAAGGGCGGACCACGCAGCGTCTTGGGAGTCATTCAGCGTAGCCGCTCTCTCAACCAGTTGAAGACATTCCTCCAAGGTGGGAGGGAGTATCGTCTGGGTTTCCAGTAGCTCAGTGAACCAATCCGCTGGGTTTCTGGGCAGGGCGGTTACTATCTGGGCAATCTGAAGTGACACTGGGGCCATTCCTCCTGATGCCGTGGTCAGCCGGGCCTGAAGTTTCACACACAATAAAGGTGGTGTGCAAGGTGCTCAACTCTCCTGGGGTGAGGGCCTGTCAGAACTCAGACGCGGACTACTCGGTTTGAAAGTAGATGTTGGTATGCCATTTGAGGGAAGGAAAAGGGTGACTTCTCTTAGGAGAAATAGAAGAGAGAAGATGACCATCAAACATGTGGTTGGGTGTTCATACCACGCAGGCAGGGCGCGTTCAGACGGCTTGTCCACCATATCCAGGAATAGAGACATCAAGTTAAATGAGTTTCGTCTAATGTGACGGACGGGGTCTCTGAAAACTGCCACAAAGCAGTTAGGCAAGAGTGCCCAAGCGAGGTCCCACAGGCAGGATAGCCCTGATGTTGAGAGATCCTGAATCTGACTATGTGGAAACCACTTTATCATGAAGGTTTGGACCACAGTTAGGACAATGCTGGCGCTCAGGAGGAGGGCCTGACCCCCTGAGAGGGCGTACAAGGACTGAATGGCCCTGGCAAAGTCTGAACTCCTGTCTATGTGGGGGTTTCTGGGATTGCCTAATAAACTGATTTACAAATGTGAAAACTTTATTTTCGAATTTATTAAGTTTTATTTAATATTATAGAAGACAAAACTGCTTTACACAGTTTCGCCTGCTCAGATTTATACTGAGCTTATTGGGGAAAAGCGGGTCCTGTTCCCACAAAGTCCATGGGCATCTTCATAGCGGCAGGCCCTATTTGAGAATCTAGACCCTCAATTTTGGCGTCGAGGCCCATTCTCAAACTTGGGCTGGGTACCCTCAGGGTTGCGGGAACTTTTCCATATTTATATTCAGCTTCAATTTGCTCTCAAAGCCCAGGCCGTTCCCTTCGCCCATATTCCCCAATATTGGTTCATTACCTCTTGTGGGAATATTTTGTTCAGCGGCAACTGGTTGGCCAGAGCGCCATTTGCAAGGATTTTCAATCTTGTCAATACTCTCAAATGCAATGGATTCAGCCTCCAATTGGTCAGAGATTTGCATCCGAGGGTCCAATCCCTTGTCACCACATTTAGCAATATTGGATTTGGCAGCATCTAGTTGGCCATAGTGCCATTTCTGAGGCTTCCCTTCCCCATCAGCCTTTCAATTCAATATTGCTTCTGATTTCGAGGCATCTGATTCATCAGATTGCCATTTACGATAATTGGAGTGGTTGAGCCCCTCTCCCCTAGCCCCAACTATCGCCCTAGGGAAGATTAGGGCTATGTGGTGGTCAGGCAACGCCTTGACCGTTACAACGCTGGTGCAGCGGTCAAATTCATGAGTCTGGAGTTGGACCAGCATCTGAATCTAGACTTAGCTCTGAGGACAGCGGGATTTGACGCCTCATTGGCCTCCCAGCCATCCTACAAAGATCAGCATCCAGTACCTTTTTCAGTTCACCAGTTTAGTTTTTGCAATTGCTTCTTAGCGATACCTAACCTCATGTTCACAGTAAAATTTGGTGTGTGTTGATAGCATTCTCAGCATGTGAGGATTCACTAAGAATCTATGCTGTCATTTTCCAATGGTCAGATGGAGGGAGAGTTCCCATTGCTGGACAATCTCAATAAAGCTAGAAGCCGCAGGTCTGTTACCCCTCATTCCTTTGTAGGTCTTCAGCCAGATTTTCCTGCAGCGTTGATGAGCTATCAGAGCATTTTTAATTCTGAAAAGGCTAAACGCCTTCCCCCAAATATGGAATTTGATTTGAATTGTCAGACAACAGTGGAGGTGGTGAATATAAACTGCCCACTTTACCTGCATACAGAAGAGATGGAGGCTGTCTTAAATGCATGGTTGGATGACATGCTAAAGAAGGGTTGATTGTTCTAGGAACATTCCCTGTTGCCTCTAACATTGTCTTTGCCAAGAAAGCAGATGGGTCCCTTAGCCCCTGCATGGATTACGGCCACCTCAACAATATCACGGTCCATGACCCCTACCCAATGCTATTAGAACAGAAAATTGGCCAAGCAATTGTGAAGTTATGAGTGTTTTTGAAACTCAATCCGGTTAACTCCTTTAATCATATTTGGGTATTAGAAGGTCAGGAATGGTTTACCGCTATCTGGACTTGATGAGCATATTCAAATTTTGAGTGATGCCTTTCAGGCTGAAGAACGCGCCTGCAACATTCCACGGGATGATTGATAGTGTGCTGGGTGATCTCTGGTTCACCTGTGCGGCCACATATATTGATGATACTCTGGTACACTCTCCCTCCCCAAACAACATGCAAAAGACTTGGAGGCGGTAGTAGCTGTCCTGAATAAGGCTAGTTTGTTCTCAAGCCGTCAGAATGTGAATTTATTGAAAGGAAGTCAACTTCTTGGGTAATCTTATTTAAAAGATGGGTAAGTTATTCCACCCAGTAAATTGGATGCCATCCACAAGTGGCTAACTCCGCCAACTCAGAAGAAATTGAGAAGCTTCTTGGATACTAATATATTTCTGAAAAACATTCTCTTTTTACACTCTCACAGTTAACCGCTCCACTGCACCCATTCATGGCAAAAACGTTCCCTTTGCTGGACGCCCAAGTGTCAGCAGGCATTCAATTTGATTAAGGTGTTCTTGTCACCTCCCATCCTTAAGCACGTGGACACTTCCAAACCCTACATTGTAGCATGGGATGCATCTTCCACAGCAGTATTGCAGTCTTGATCTAAGAGCACAATGGCTCAGAACACCCAGTTGCTTAATTTTCCCATAAGGTTTCTTCCACTGAGCAATCCTGGGCTGTCAGGAGAATATCTATAACTCTTTAGTTCCCAGTGTGGTGGTGTATGGAGCACTGGGAAACGCAAGGGAACTAGTCGTCAGTGTTAAAATTAAGATAGCCCAGCAGAGGGAGCTTGAGATAAAGTGACATAGAAAGAGAAAATGTTAGCACGGTAAAAATAAGTAGGGATCAAACAAACAGAAAAACTTGGCTGTTCCCACAAATGGCCGTTTATAAACAAGCTTCAAACAGGGCTAGAGTGCAAGGGTGCCCTGGTTTGGAGGGAACATGGGCGGCCCAGTGGTGTACCTGATGCTGTAGTATTTTAACCAAAAGAAGTGGCTAACGTGATGCAAGACCTCCTTGAAGAGGTCCGCGCACAGGTACGCCCAAGTTAACATTAAAAACGTTAACCTAATGAAGGGTTTATTATAGAAGATGACCAGCAAGAAAGGTTGGTATCAAGCAAACATATTTAAGCCAACTTGGGGAAATCATCCATCAGAGAAAGTGGTACTAAGTCTTAGGCACCAATAAGCGCACGCTTCCATCTGATGGATAATTTACTTCAAAATTGACCTTACTCGAGTAATCAATTGAAGTTGGTTCTGACACAAGTTAGTAATTTCATAAATTGAACAGGTTTCAAACCCCCGTTCACTGATTAACTGAAATGAGCCATCGTCATTTAAAAGATAACTTGTCCATTTTTTACAAGAGCTGAAACAAGGGTCTGGGCGTAGTGCACACACTTGTATCAACCTGGGCATACCTGGCCTGCACCCAGCGTTAGTCCAAGGTGTGCTTTAGGTCAGGAAGGTTCCTCAACTTGACCCTTTGGACCTCCTGCCTCCCAGATTTGTCCATGCTGTTAATTCACTCAATTAGGTCATGTAAACATGACATGGGCCATATACAACAAGGAGTTGGCATCTGTAGTGTGAGCCTTGACCCACTGACTATCTCTTGCAGGGCGCTCAACACAAGTTGATTGTGCATAAGGACCACCAAGATCTCCTCTATTTCTGCAAGCCTCAGAAGTTGATGCACTAGAAGGCCCAAAACTACCAGGATTTGTGCAGCTTTAACTATACATAAGAGTTTGTTTTAGGGGCGTTATCTGTCCTTCCCTGTTTCTAAGTTGCAATCTCATACTTTGCCCAGCTGACTCAGATGAGGCGAATCTGGTCACAGTCATTCCGCCAACTCAAATATTGGCCACTATTCTCCCGTAGTTTCATAAGCAGACTTTTCTCTGGACGCACCTTTGATTTTGCGGGTCTTAGCAGCACAGACTGTCATGTGCGGAAGCGGTGGATCTTTTTAAGTGGTTGTCCCTCTTGACTTCAAAGCTTTCCTTTTATTCTCAGGCTGAGGGGTTCATCCACTTTAGGTCATGGGTGTGGGTACCTCCCCTCCTCCAAGATGAAGTCATTCTAGATCATCACAATCCCCCTGCAGCTAGTCACCTAGGAAAAAGAAATACACTAATTTAGTAAAGTGTACCTTTAACTGGCCAAGCATGTCCAAGGATGTCCCAGCATGGATTGCCAACTGTGTGACTTGCATGCAGGCCAAATCAGACTGGTCTGGTAGGAATGGCCTTCTTCACTCCTTGAAACAGGCAGAGAGCTCGTGGACGTTGGTGTCCGTGGACTTTATTGTCAAGCTACAAAGCCTCAATGGGTTCAAATAGTCATGGTGGTCATAGACCGCTTCACTAAATTCTCCATGTTTATCCCATGATCCTCACCCATCACTTACAAGGAAACTGCCCGCATTTTTGTGAGGCATGTGTTTTCTATATTCAGAGTTCTACAGGAAATTATCAGCAACCATGGGACCCAATCTACAGTGCAGTTTTGGAATGAACTATTGGCAATGTTAAGAATAATGCCCTATCTCTCCACTTTTTGCCATTTACAGTCAGATGATCAAAATGAACAGGTCAATCAGATCTTGAAACAGTACATGTAGTGCTACACTGCAGCCGCTCATGATACCTGGGTGACGACCTTCACCTCACCCAGTATGAATATAATAACGGAACACATGCATCCACAGCCTTCTCTCCATAAGAAGATACCCTGGAGTATAGCCCATTTTTTGGTTAGCCTTTGCCTTCACCAAGAGGTACCAGCTGCAGCTGATCTTGCTCAGCACATTCGTATAACACAGTCCTTGGTTTGGGAGCACCTGACCAAGGCCATGAATAATTATAAACAGTTTGCAGATTGGAAGTGACTCCCAGCGCAAGAAATAAAAGTAGTTCACATGTTATGCTTGACATTTGACATTTGTGGATGCAGGTGCCCTCATTCAAGTTTGCAAGTAAACATTCAGGCCCTCACTTGGTGGAAGAAGACTTGGGAAATGGCGCCTTCCATTTGAAATTGCCGCCCACTGGAAGCAACAATAAGTTTTCCATGCCTCCCAGCTGTCCCCATTCAAGGACAATCCCATCAAAACAGGAGCCCATAATGATTGAGGGTGTTGAGGAAGCTGAAGTTGATGGCATCCTGGCTTCCCATTGATCACGAAGATCAGTTCAATATTTAGTCGCGTGGAAAGGCTAACCAGCCTACAAAAATAGCTTGGTCAGCGTTTGGGACTATGTCAACTTCTTGGAGCTCATTTATGCTTATCACGCTACCCACCCAAATGCTCCTCGCTTTCACCTAAAAATTGCTACGCTGATGGCAAGCAAGTTGCCTAAGGCCCATAAGAATGTGGCCCTTGCTCAATTTCCTGGTGGTGGCACTCCCCCTTTGGGAAAAGGGAAGGGTAATGTAAGTTCGTGGAAGCGCCCCCTCCACTTAGACAAGGTGGCATTCCCATTCCCATCAAGAAAGGGTCTGAGAAGACCAGCTGCCCCTCTAATCTCCCAGAGCGACCTTGACAATGTGGTGGACAAGCGATGGGTAACAGCTTACCCTTTAAGGACCCTGCCACCCATCCCAGTAATGTAACTTCAGGTGAATTGGTATGGCAAATTAAGGAAATTTGTGTTATGCTATTGGAGAATTGGCACCCACATGGGGTGAAGGGGTCAGATGAGGCCAAAGGCAATGAGCCTTCAGTATCAAGGCCCAACAGCACCAAACTATTGGCAACAAAGCCTGAAGGCCATGTACTTTTGGAAAATAAAGCGTACAATGTCAAATTTCAAGTAATGCTCACCAATGGCATCAGGTCATTGGCTAAAGTCGCCATCAGCTCTGAACCCTCTCTGGAAGAATTGAACTCTTTATTAACAAATCTCGCCTGGTCAAATGGACGCCATAGTGACCAAGTGCGGGCAGGTTGAGCATCCTGAACCCGTTCCCTACCTCTTGTAACCGTCCCTATGTGGGGTGGCTTTGAAAGGTTCCTGTTGCCTGTCTGGCAAGATGTTATCGCCTAAATCATCAAACCAAGGCAAATCCACAAATTAAGCGTCCATGAATAAACTGATAATGCCCTGGCCCATAGCCGATATTTTAAAAGTCAGTTCAAAGTAGATGTTTTTCCCCTTGCTCAAAATTTCCATGTTAGGTCAAATATCAAAGCCCTTCTCCTGCGCTCTCCTAAGCTATTCCCCAAACAATAGGCTATTTAAGAAGTCATAACACACTGAGAAAATTAATAATCAATTTTTCTTACTTTAAAAAAAAAATCATTTCCACACTTCAATTTATTTGATTTAGTTCAATTTTTCTTTTCTGAAACCCCCATGACATCTTTAATGTGCTTTTGGGCCTTGTAATGACTGTGTTATCCCAGCAATATTATTAACTTTGGTCCCTACCAAAGTTAATTAGGCCTATCATGTCAAGAGCTTTGTGGAATTTTTCCCAATATTGCAACTTCATACGCTAGGCCTTTGGTCCCTGGGGATGCACACCCTGGTTTTTTTCTGGGTTAATTTTATGTTTGAAGACCATCCACACTCATTGATTACTTATCTCCTAGACCATTTAAACGTCATTCAGGCAGCAGTGCTTTAGCACACTGTCTCACCTATTGGGTGTTTCTGCATCCTGACTGGCAGACTAGTCTAAACTTTATCTGCCACTCACAGACTAAAACAGTCTAATTATCAAAGTACTTATTCTGAAAGTATCTTTATTAGTAAATATTTATCTATCTAATTATCTGCTTTAATTAAAACATGAAAGAAAATATATAAGAGAATTCAGCACACAACTCTTCTATTTGCACCCTAATTGGAAATGGCAGTCGTCACCAATGAAATAATTCTCCAGAGTCACACAAAATGATAATCTTCCTCATCAGTTTAGTTGGATTCTACCTCTACCTCATTGTGAGAACTTCTGATTTGAAACAAAGAGCATGTCCCAACGCCTTTGCTCAACCCCATCAAGTCACCCTTATTTAGTTGACAACTTGCTTAGGTAATGGATTCTTACCCATAAACAGCAGTTTGCAATCCCTAAAAGGTTAACTCACAAGTTGCTTTGTCACAGGCAGCATCACTCGCCTAGAAACACATAAACCCCTTAGTTTATTGGTGACTAAAACCAATTAACTCCTACAAATTTAAAATATTGTTAATATTTACAATCAACAATCTAATTACATTCTTATTGTTGGGGATCATTCTGACAAAACATTAGCAATTTGGCGGACCAAAACTTGGCGAATTACTAAATATTTGTTCAGGATAACACTCAAACAAAAATTATTATAGGTAATAAATAAATTCCCACATCCACTATCATGAATTTTCCCCTAGTGTACAAACGGATGTATTATAATTAAATATGCTGGGTAATGTGGGATATTGAAATACCAGAAGCAGTTATATTCCAGGAGTTGATACAGTATGGAAATAAAAGTATCCTGATCCATAGCGTAAAAATCATTATTTTTTCCTTCCTCAGCCACTCAGTAATTTCTGAGTTTATGGCCAACCTTTCCAATTTGTTTAGCGGTCTCTTTGGCATTATTCTTGATGAGTTCAAGCCGGTTTACACACCATTTCGTCAAGCATCCATTTGACTTCACATCTTACTTTCTCTATGGCAGTTTTCATTTTTTTCAAGGTATCTGTGATTTCTATGTCCGTGATATTTATGACATCCATTTAGGTTTGAGCACGGTTAAACCCCAGGAAATAGAACCAGCGCAATGTCAGAAGGTGGAGGGGCTTCCTATCATCTGTATCCATCCTGTTCAGATTTTTAAAGTTGACCCTTTGAAGTATGCTTATTTTTTATCTCTGGTATTGCTTGTGTGAAGATATGCCTTCACCAGGTAGCTTTAAAAGGTTCCCCGGAAGGATCACCATGTTAAGTTTTTTATTAAATTATTAAAAAGTTGGTCCTTCAAAAGCTACACAATTGTTAGTTGCTTGTAGCTCCAGTGATATCACCTAGAAGAATATATTTCACTATGACAATTTTAATGAAATAATTTTCATTGAGGCAAATCTATATTTACTTTTGATTAGGTAAGAAACTCTAGTAAATTACCTAAGAAAATTCAACTAAGCTTAGTAAAGGGTTCTTTATTTTGATGTTGTCGCGATTCTGATATGACTGGACAACAATTGTGGGACAGCAGGGCAGAATCCGCTGAACATAGTATCAGTTATGATTATTCAAGTGCCTCGAGATGAGGCGATATTGGGATAAACGGGTCTTTATTGGATATAATGGGTTTTATTGGATTGCCTCTATATAAGGTGATAAGGCGATAAGGCGATGTTGATATTTGATAAATATGAAGTAAATTGCCTACAATTAGGGCGACAGAGGAAGAGAGAATAACAAGCCAAATTTGAGGAGATTTGGCAGAATATTTAACCCAAGCCATGAGAAGCAGTATCGATTGAAGCTGATGTATATAAGTGAAATGGGCGATTGAGAGAGGTAGGTTATTTTTAGCATAGAAGAGATGAGACAACGAAAAGAAGCTGTATTTATAGAAAATAAATAAAGAATTGATTGGGGCAAATTGCTCCTATTTTAAGTATATTTTCACATGTGTCTGGAGGACCAACAATCCCCACATCATCCATCCGCTGCTCAGTGGGTTCGACCTGTGCAAATAACCCAACGAATTCTAACAATATCATCTGAAAAAAACAGTGGTGCTCACTACAGGGGGCTCATTTAACAAACACCTAACACTCCAGAACTCCAGTCACCCGCCATGCCTTACCCAAGCTGTGTTATTGGGGAGTCTTCACGAAACACCACACCAGCTGGATATGGGGAAATCAGAGTTACCTTGGACGCAGTGCTTAAAAACCAAGATGAACTTTTTCAAGAACAAGATGATGTCATGCACCAACTTTATAGTACGTTTAGCTAAAATGAAACTCCTGGGGCTACAAAACAAAGAACTTGCCAAACGACTGAATGATACCACAAAGCGGCTGCAGTGTACAGAACAAAGATTGACTAATCCTTCTTGGTCTTCTCGCTGGGACAATGATGACTATCAAGAAGAGGCATCATATGAGGGAGAATATGACGCTGGTCAAAGATACTACACCCAAGATGGTAGTACCAGATATGCATATGAGTTGGAATGACACTTCCCTCAAGTAATGGCAGTACTAACCACATCAGAAGGTCACATTACCCCTGAAGTGGTGGATATCCCAACTAGTGCTAATCCTGCTCCTCATCAAGAATCCACTTTTGGGTATCGGTCCATTCCTCAGTATGGCCCAAAACCCCATGAATGGGATGAGGAAGTTAATATTGAAAAATTTCTTTCTATTTGACTGCAACGGGAACATTCATGAGTTCTTTAAAAGGTTTGAGTTTTCAGAGGAAGGATCCTCTGATTGATGGAAGGCTAAGTTATTAATATCTGCCTTGGATGTAGGAAGTGCCGATCAGGTCACCTGTTATCTCCCAAGGAGTTCTGTCACCTATAAGGATGTAAAAGACACCATACTCCACTTGTTTGGGGGAAACTCAAAAATGTCAAAATGGAAAGCGTAATTTAAACAATCAGATTCCATTGAAACGAGAATCTCCTAGAGTTTGCTGATCAATTCACAACAGAAGCCCATGTACTGTTTGGAGCTGGGTACTTAGCAGAAGCTGACATTTGCATTTCCATTTCCTCCGCGGTGAAGCCATATCACAAACTGTCTAATGTTATTTTGCCACTTCTGGATGATGATTTACCTTTGCTTAAGATTGTACAGCTTTTATGTCAGGTATCCCATAACTTTTTGCCGCTGAACATGGAAGGTAAGACTACAGCTGCTTCTGCACCCTCTTATTCCAGAGAATACTATTGTCCGCCTCCAGCTCCAATTAGTAATCCTAACCCTTTCTATAACTCTGCACCTCATTCTCAGCCAAATTTATACTCAACAGTTCAATCAGCGTCAATGGGCTGGCCATGACAACCGTCAGCAACCCAGCTATGACCTGGACCCAACTATGCTAACTGTCAACAATCAGCTTACCAACCTGGGGCTGGTTACTCAGAATGACCCCAAACTTTCCAGTATGGACCCGCTTATGCTAATCAAGGACGTGGCTCTTATGGGTTAACTGCTATGAATGCAGTCACCCTGGTCATTTAGAACAATTCTGCAATAACTGCTGTGTGAACTACATACACCAAGATCAATACTATCAGGGAAAAGATGGAGCAGAGTAGAGTTGGGACCCTCTACCTCTGCGATACCCACTCAAAACGTCCCTGAATCAATAGTAGTATACCTGGTGAAAGTCCATCAGTACAATGACGAAAATTTTATACCAGCAGCAGGTTGGAGGAGTAAACGTAGTAACCAGAAATTAAGCCAAGGCAGCAGCAGAAGAATAGTCGCTTGAACAACTGAAGTCCTATGTCAGTCAAAATGCTTGATCAAGCTTCCTTGGACCAACTTCATTCTGCCGCAGATGTGCCAACTCTGAAAGGAGTGAATGTCGCCCTTCCAGTAGATGCCAAAATCAGAGAATACTTTCAAGTCAGTGAGGGGATAATGAATTTTCTTGGGAAAAGAGAGCCCATAAATGTTCATGTATTAAACAGTCAATATTCATATTATTAGTGTACATACTGTGATATTTTTGTAGTGAAAAATAGAGTTCGCACTATTATAGATACTGGTGCTCCAGTCAACATAGTGTCCACTAAATTAATGGCAAAGTTGACATTGAAACCTGATGTGGACCATCGAATGGTTTACAGAACTGCTAAAGCTGTAAGCACTGTCTCTGAGGGGGCTTATAGTGCGCTACCTATGCGCTTTGGGTCCATTGTCATGGTAGCCCTGGCAATTGTGCTACCAAATGAAAACTATGACCTTTTAATTAGACCGCTTTCCTGTGACATTTTGGGGCTGTCGTTGATATGACAGAGGAGACCCTCGCCATTCTGGGCCAGCGGATCACAATTTACTTTACCACTAGTGGGGTACCGAAGGATCTGGTGCATACAAGCCATATCAACCTTGCCTATAATGACGGGGTGTGGTCAGTTCACCACCATCGACTAAAGAGCAAGACTTGGGCTCTTCCCCAGCAGATATATGAATATCAAGGAATACCTTTTTAAGTGGCAGGGCCCATATCTATCCCTTTTTAGCCATCAATTCTTAGTGAATACTGAGTTAGAAGTGGAAGTGCTGAGTGGGTTATATGGGGAAGTCATTGGGATCTATCATCAAACACAGTTTAAGCTGCATGTGGCTCCAGGAATTATGCTTCTGGGACATGGGGAGATTAAGGTTTTGTTAGCAAACCTGCAGAGTGAACCAATGCAAAGCCCCACCACCAAACTGTAGCATATCTACATCTGTTTCCCATAGACAAGGTCTGTCAGGTTCATGATTTTGGATCATTGGATGTATTTGGTCTACCAGTCAAAACATCAGCTGATGTACTAATGGTGGTACCACGGAGTATTTTAACGGGATTATTGGATGAACAAAAAGACCAAACAATAGCTTTATTTCAGAAATATAAGGGGTTCTTTCACCATCGACAATCACAATTTAGGGTGTGCTCAGGAGTGGACCATCAAGTAGACACCAGCGATCATCCTCCTATAAGATCTCAGCTGATTCGCCATTCTTGGGCAGCAGAGATGTGGTTACTTAGGAGATCGATCAGTTGTTAGAGCAAGGGATGCTTGTACCATCCAAAAGCCCGTGGGCTTCACCTGTTCTAATTTTAAAAAAGAAGGACGGCACCAACCATGTAGTAATGATTACCAGAAGCGCAACAGTATTACAAAAAGGATTTTTATACCTTGCCCAGAATTGACGATGCTCTGGACCAATTAGGGTGAGCCCAATACTTTTCTGCAATGGACTTGATATCAGGTTACTGGCAAATCAAGTTACCCCTGGCGGAACAGGAAAAATGCGCTGTAATCACCTCTAAAGGCCTTTTTCAACCAACGCTGATGCCTCAAGGGCTGTGCAACACCCCAGCTGCGTTTCAGCGAGCCATGGACACTATCCTTGGCGACCTGAAACTGTCATGCGTCCTAGTATACCTCAATGATATTAAAGTTTTCTCTTGAACCTTTTGGAGCACCTTGACCACCTCAAAGCAGTATTCTACCAGCTGGCTGAGGCGAACCTTAAAATCAAACCTCAGAAAAGTAACTTCTTCAAAGATCAGCTGTAATACCTGGGGTTTGTGGTAAACTCAAAAGGGCTGCAACCACAACTGGCTAAGGTGTAGGCCATCAGCAAAATGACTACTCCCAATAGTAAGTGCGATATACAGGTATTTTTGAAAATGGTCAGTTACTACCAGTGCTTTATCCCTAATTTTAGCTGTATTGGGGGGCCGCTATTCGAGTTGTTAAGAAAAGATGCTGTGTTTAAATGGATGAAACGTTGTCAATCCGCTTTTAATACACTCTGTACGGCATTGATCAGCGCACCAACATTGTGATATCCAATCTTCAAAAGGAGTTTATTATTCAGATGGATGCGTCCCTCTCAGCTGTTGGGGCAGTACTTTCTCAGAAAGATGATGAGGGAGAGGAACATCCTGTTGCATTCTTTAGTCAAAGTCTGAACTGTCATGAGCATAATTATACTGTGACTGAGTGGGAGTGCATAGCAGTAATCTATGTGATTAAACAATTTAGAGTCTTTCTGCATGGGTAAAGTTTAAAGTATAACATATCACGCGTCATCACGCTGGGTTGCAGAACCTCAAAGAACCTGAAGGACGGTTGGCTCAATGGGCTCTCAAGTTACGGGATTATGATTTTAAGATTCTCCATCAGCCAGGAGTGAAGCATCAGAATGCTGACTGTTTATCTCGATTAATGACTATTGTGGTAACAGCAGACCGCAGCAACGTGATGTATGATAAGATGATCAGTGGAAAATATGACGATGAACTGCCCAAAGTGATTAAAGTTTAAATTAAATGTGCACAAATACCTCACATCAGAATGGTGAACTGTACAAATGAATTGGCAATTCTACGGTGAATTTTCCGCGCCCTTCAGCATGACTGGGAATCATTATGAGTGCGCACAGGGCAGTCGGGAATGGTGGAGTGCATAAGACTATGGAGCTATTATGCCCCCAGTACTATTGGGAAAGTATGAGTGGGATGTACTTGAAACTATATCCTTTTGCCATCAGTGCCAAGTGGAGAAGCCAATTCCACTGTATGACGTCATATCAATTAGTGAAACTACATTTTGCTTGGCACATGGTTTCCCTCAATATCGTTGGGCCCTTGCCAACAGGAGCCAACCATTGTAAGTACATTCTTGTGGCTATTGACCACTTGACCCAGTAGGTTGAAGCAAGGGCAATACAAGACTTAAGGGCAGTTACAGTGGCCAGATTTGTGATGGAATGCATTATTCAGCGACATGGCTGCCCTCAGTTTATTCTCACTGATAACAGAACCAACTTCACCTCGCACATCCTCCCCAAGCTGAACGAGCTTATGGGAATCTGCAGGGTTCTAATGACCCCATACCACCCCAAGTCCAATGGAATGGTCAAATGGGTGAACGGAACTCTGGTGAACATACTATTAAAATTAGTAATAGATTGTCCTTCTGATTGAAGCTCCCTCTTTTCCACTTCTGTGTTCGCATATAAAATTAGTTACCATTCTGCTGCAGGGAAGAGTCCCTTCCAGTTACTATGTGGCTGAAACCTGGGCCTTCTGGCGTTGCTTTATGTATTTGTAGAAGACACCTGTAGACTGGAATCCCACCACTATATGATTAACCTTGCGAACATTCTGATCAAATTGCAAACTGAAGCATATTACTTCAGCTTAGCTAAGAAGATCAGGAATCAGGCCGCTGATCAGATATGTCATAATGGGTTGGCACCGTTCAAGGAAGGCAATATGGTTCTCTTTCATGACCAGCATAGATTTGGGTGGAAACACAAGCTGGCCAGTATTTGGATTAGTCCGTTTGAAGTAATAGAGAAAACTGGAGTTGACATGTATACCATCAAGGATCCTACAAGTGGTCAGATCATTAACTGAGTATATGTGAAGTTCCTCCAACCATACAAACAATAATATCTTATCATTTAGTCAAGGAGGGGTAATGTCACAATTACAATATGAATGGACTAAAATCGTGGGAGAGTAGGGCGGAATCCGCTAAACATAGTATCAGTTATGATTATTCAAGTGCCTTGAGATGAGGTGATATTGGAATATACCAGGTCTTTATTGGATATAATAGGTTTTATTGAATAGCCTCTATATAAGGTGATAAGGTGATGTTGATATTCGATAAATATGAAGTAGTCTACAATTAGGGCGACAGAAGATTAGAGAATAACAAGCCAATTTAAGAAAAATTGGTGGAATAGAATAACCTAAGCCATGAGAAGCAGTATTGCCTGAAGCAATGTATATAAGTGAAATGGGCGATTGAGAGAGGTAGGTTGTTTTTAGCATAGAAGAGATGAGACAGCGAAAAGAAGCTGTATTAATAATAAAATAAAGAAATTGATTGTGGCAAATTGCTCCTATTTTAAGTATATTTTCACAGGTGTCTGGAGGACCAACGATCCCCACATTATCCATCTATTGCTCAGTGGGTTCGACCTGTGCAAATACCTGACAGATTCTAACAATACCGTCCAAAAAAATAACAGATGTCATCCTAGCCCTTTAATAGGGCTAGGGAAAATATGGTCTAGGAAAAAATAGGGAGGAATTGTTTAAGCTTATCAGAATGGGGTTGTCAAGGCAATTCATCCTGATTATTTCGTGGAAATGTTTAACTTGTTGAATAAGGATTAGTTAGTGCTAGATAATTCAACCCAAACAATATTTTGGTCCTTCAGCACAATAAAAAATCAATTGATATTCTACTAAATTTAAGTTTACTGATAATTCTGGCCCTTTAGCCCAACAGTCTGTTACTCAAAAAATTGACTAAATACAAACATGAGATGATTAAAACAATCATTCATTTTCAAACATGAATTTGAGGCTTCTCTCACATATGGGAAAAGCTGACAGTCACCCAAGGCGCACAAGAATGTCACACAGGCCAGGTTCCCAGTGGGGGTGTTAATCCAGTTCAGCAAGGGGAGGGTAATGTAAGCCTTAGGAACAACACTTGAGGTTAGAGTGTAAGAAAGTCCCATTTTGTACAAAAAGGGGAAGAAGATGTAGGCCATCCCTCTCATCACCGTGGGCAATTTAGCTATGTGGTAGAAAAGAGATGGGTAGCAGCATATCCTTTTAAAACCGCTTCTTCCTTTACTGCTCACCACCAAAGTGATGGCGAGATTAATTTAGGAGGTGTGTCAAGAGGTGGCGGTAGTCAGAAGCCATTGCCAACTGATGATTAGCAGTGGTTGTTTCAAAAAAGGTTTCCTACACAATTACAATTTCCACCAGCAAATCAGATTGGTAGTCAGTGAAGTTAAATCAATCAATTCACTCTCAGACTTTAAAATCCCCATCCACTCTTTCCCGCCATTTTTGTTAATTATGAGCCCATCCCTGGCAGGAATGGCATAGTAAACCCCTTCTCTACCCAATGGAGCTGGCCATATGTGACTTAATCATGGGCGCAGCATGTTGTCTGCCATAGGAGTAATTGCCATCATGAAAAGCGTGATTGCAGAATAAATATTCTTGCCAGCTAATTTGATACCAATGTATTACCAGGTCAGATTTTATTTATCAACAATTATTAATAATGTCAATCCGCCAGGATTGAATTGTGAATTATTCTTTACATTAGTGCTTTAGTTTCAGTTGCCATTCAGTGAGCATGTTGGGTAGAGATCTCTAACAGGTACTGATGTTGCCCATTTTTCTCTTTCTATTTTTTAGTTTATAAAAATAGTTAAAAGAATTTAAGTTTTTATGTGAGTTTAAGAGTTCTGCTTAACATTTAGTTGCAATGATACCAATTTTTTATAAATTCCTGGCTAGTCCTCATGGCTGCCTTCATCCTATTCCATCAGCCAATATGGATGCTGTACCTGAGGTATTATGGATGGTATTCTGGGTATCCACCCATCCAGAGTTCCAGGCCAGTATTAAATCAGCAAGCCTCATGACAGAGGCGCGATCTTTAAAGTGTACTCTGTTACCCACCTCTCATCCACCACATGGGACAAATTTCCCAATGTGATGACAAGTGTCACGATTCTATTATGACTGGATGATAATCCTTAAGTCAATATGGTAGAATGTATGAAATCCGCTTAGTTATTTTGAGTATGATTAATTTGAGTGCCTCAAAATGAGATGATATTGGGTTGTTGGGAAATTGGCTGAATAGGGTGATTGTGAATTAACAAATAATAATTAGGGCGGAACCAATGAGATATGGCAAAGTTAATTACTAAGCCATGAAAGCGATACCATCCAAAGTTGCTATGATACAAGCGGGATGAGATGATCAAAGGAGGTTAGGTTGTTAATAGTTTTAAAGTGGGCAAAAACTGTGAGGATCCGCTATGTATATTATAATAAATAAAGAAGTATAGTTGGGGCAAGTGCTCCATATTATTAATAAATTTTTATTCTTGTTGTTACCAGGGCAATGATCCTCATATTGTTGGTCCTATTGCTCAGTGGGTCTAACCCTGCACAATTTTTGATTACGGAATATCTCAACGGAAATGCCAATTTTATAACAGTGGTGCTCACTACAGGGGGCCCATTGATCAATCACATAAACTGATAAGCGTTCCTTATTCGCTAGTCATATCATATCCAGCTTGCTTTACTAAGGAATCACTTCAACACACTGCAACTGTTGAATATGTAGAACTCAAGCTTGCCTTGGACGCCATGCTTAAATGGAAAAATGAGATCCTGCAAGAATGTTGTATTGACAAGCTGCCTCCATTTTATTGCGATGGAAATTTTCATGGATTTTTAAACGGTTTGAGTTTGCAGTAGAAGGTGCTTCAGATTGGCGTAAAGCCAAATTACTACTGTCTACCTTGGATGTTGGAAGCTCCAACCAAGTAGCTTGCTATCTTCCCAACAGTTCCGCTAATTATCAAAAAGTCAGAGATACTGTGCTGTGGTTGTTTGGAGGTACTTTAAAAATGGTGCAAAGAAGTGCTGAGTTTTTAACCATTGGGTTTCAACATAACGAGACCCTCACTGCATTTGCTGATCGATTCTCAGCCAAAGCCCATGTGTTAATTGGGGCAGGGTATTTAACTGAATGTGACACATGCATAGCGTTGACCTCTGGTATGAAACTATATCGTGAGCTTTTTAATGCCTTGGCTCCAAAGATAGAGGTTGACATACACTTGCTAAAATTTGTCCAAATTCTACGCTGTCTATCCGCTACCTTCCCTCCACCCAATATAGAGCGGAAACCTAGCTTTCACTGCTGGACTTTCTTATCCAGAGGAATTATCCCTCTCTGTTCAGCGTCCATTCGCCATCCACTGGCCTTATCATCAATACACGCCTCACTTCCAATCCAATTGCCAACAGCAGCTCACCTGTCAGGAGGGGCTGGGTTACACTGTTCAATTCCAGCCTAATCCTTGGGGTAGCTCCTTTTACAACAATCAAGGTTGTAGGTCTTAAGGAATTAAAAGCTTTTGTGTGGTCGCTATGGGCACCTGGCTAGAAGTTGTCGCAATTGTTGGGCTCAGTACATACCGCAGGAGCAGTACCACCAGGGAAAAGTCAGAGCGGAGTAGAGATGGGACTCTCTACCTCTGCTATTCTGACCTAAAACATCCCACCGGAACCTATTCCTGTACCTTCAGTGGAAGTTCCTCAGTATGATGACGCCCTCTTATATCAACAACCAGTTGGAGGGGTGAATGTGCTGACATGAACGCAATTCATGGACATGGTGGAAGCAAACTCACAGGAACAGCCAAAGCCTTATGCCTGTCAAATGTTCGATCACCTTTCTACTAATGAACCAGATCCTTTAGCTGATGCGCTTCTCATGAAAGGGGTAAGCGTGGCCCTCCCTGTATATCTATTTTTTTAAGATACCATAAAGTGTGGAAGGGTATTATGAGCTTCCTTGGAAATAAAGATCCATTAAATGTCCATGTCTTAAAACAATCATATACATCTTACTCCAAGTGTACTTACTGTGATACTGTCATAGCAAAAACTCAAGTTCATATGATAATTGATACAGGTCCCCAATCAACATAGTATCCACAAAGTTGGTGTTAATGTTGACATTAAAGCTTGACGTGGAGCATCATATGGTGTATGGGACTGCAGGAGCAGAAATCACGGTTTCTGAAGGAACATACAGCGCGCTACCCTTGCGGTTTGGGTCAATTGTCATTGTAGCCCCAGCTATAGTGTTACCAAACAATAACAATGACCTGTTAATTGGAACCACCTTTATGCACCAATTTGGGGCTGTTGTTGATA